>JASSUY010037576.1:0-22112 GCA_032466535.1 Forpus xanthops | reverse complement strand
CCTCATACCAAATCCCGGCCACGCCATGCACACCCCCCTGCACCACCATCTTTTCGTGTCTCTCCCCTCCGTCTCTCCCTCCCGGACATGATGTGCTATGGTATGGAATACCTCTTTGGTCAGTTTGGGTCAGGTGCTCTGTCTCTGCTTCTGCCCCGCTTCTTCCAGGCTCCCCTCTTCACTGGCAGATCATGAACCTCCAAAAGTCCTTGGCCAGCCTAAACATCCTAAGCCATAACTATAAATACTGGTGCTATCAGCACTGTTCCCAAGCCGAAAATCAAAAACACAGTGCTACACCAGCTACTACTTAAAGAAAAATGACTGCTGCTGCTGAACCCATGACAGATGTAAGACAGGGGTGTTTTAATCTAATTAGGTATCTTGTTCTTTTTTTTCTTTCTTTTCTTTCTTTAACACAGTTCCTTCCTGCTAGCTGTCTATTCATTTCTATGTGACAGATTCATCTTTGGAATACTTTTATACAGAAAGAAATGTAATTATATGGAATTATTTGCTTTTATCTGAAATTGTTATATTTTAGCAATACGAATCCTCACCATGTTTATATTATGAACAAAACCCTAACTGAAAGTGTAAGACAGGTCAGAGGTATAACAGCATTTCCATATTCTATTGCTATGAAGGATTTTCTTTTAGATCACACTTAGAAACGTGTACAGGCCACTCATTAAGGCAACCCATTCACAGCACATGATGATCGAAGGTAAGAAATATACTTTCTGACTTCCAGCATTTAAAACCACTGCTTTTTTGTAGTAGAGGAGCTCAAAAATGAAATGGAAAAATCTATCCTGTTTTCAAGTAATTTGTAACTGTTTACATGAAAAATGATAAAGTGGAAATTTAACTGTATAATAATGTTCTCATTTCTGCAAATCCCAACTCTTATTTGTACACCTTCATACTAATTGACATTTTCTACTGAGTGCTACTTTGGGTCAAAGTTCCAAGCTCAGCATTACAAGAGACAGTGCGTCACTCTTCAAAGATGTGTGAAAACTCCATGTTCACCCAAGAGATTAGAAAGGTGCATTATTAGAACTAGAATAGACAAAAAAGTGGTAAAGTCACTGGATGAAAGGATGCATTTCTTTGATGACACTACAGGTAATGAAAATATGTAAATAACGGCTATTTAAAGATTTTTTTTAACTGAAAATACCCATCCTCAGTTGTTAAAGAGAAAGGTTTTCAAAGCAGCTTCCAGATGCTGCCAGGGTTTTTCCATTCAGGTTCTGCGAGATATGAGCAGACACCCAAGCCCATATCTGTGTGCAGGATCTGTGTCCTAGAGAAGGAGAGATGCAGAGGGATTCCAAGGAATTTTCATCCTCTCCTCCCATGCTACACTGAGGACAGCCTGACTAACAGAAGAAGTTAGTAAATCAATGTTAGTAAACATCAGCCTAGCCACCTCATTCGTCAGCCTTATGCCACTAGATATTTCTTGTGCTATGGGCATTATATGATCATTTTGCTGAGTGGCAAACAACTACATAAGTATCCTGCTTTAATTATCATGGAATCATAGAATCACACCATAGTTATGGGGCACAAATGAAAACTAATCAGAGAATTTTAAGGGTAATGAAGACAAATACAAGAAAACTTTTTTCTTTACCCTGAATGTTATTCAATTTATAATACTACAGTTTACTGAAACAAAAGTGGTTTCAATTTGTAGTGAATTTTATAGAACACTTTTGGGTTTTGTTTGTAGAACATTTTATAAAACATTCACCCCCAAAACGTAAGAGACATTTTTATTTCCTGTGTAATTTATGATACGTGTTGACCTGGAATCACTTCATCAGTGGCGTTTGAGGGAAATCCCAAAGAATGCACACACTGTCCATAATCTTAATCTAATCACTAATCTGAAGCACTTCAGTAAAAGCTAAAAAAGCATAAATATGCCATTGTATTAGATTTATGTTAGGATTAGAAAATACTTTCCTTAATTTGAAGTATTTTAATAAAATAGTAGTGGTATTTTACAATTCTAAATTTGTACAAATTGCTAGTCATGAATATACAATAAACTATGGAGTTTGACTAGATTTTTGCTTAGAAGCAGACTAAACTCAGTACATGAGAAATTAAGTAATAGTGACCATTGAAAGCAACAATCCACATCAACATGAAAAGATTATACAAATCTGTCATTCTCAAAATGCAATTTGCACATGTTATCTACAAATATCTATTAGCAACAGAGAATAGGAAAGACTGAAAATCAAGCACAGGTGCTTTCTTTGCTGAGAATCTGCTCCTATTTTAGTGTCATCTATGCAAAAAGAGGCTGGGTAGGGATGATGTAAGACTAACCACCTGAAACTTCTGGGAAGAAAGAATGAGTTTTAGGTCATCCAAACATTTTTTATGCATAATTCTGCCTAGCAGAATAAAAATAATGATGTTGCTGAAACTCTTCTATGAGCAATGGTAAAATAACAGTGATGAGAACAGCAACACTCCTGGAAGGACCAGCTACAGCACATCTCTGGAAATCTCAGTGTTCCCAAGTTATTTCAATGTCAGGTTAAAAGAAAAAAGTTCACAGTTTTTGGCACTGTTGCCTGTAGCTGACTGTTCTCCACTCAAGGGAAAATTATGGCCTCAAGATTACAGCACCATACAAAAATAAATAACACTGGATTAAATCCTTTCTTTTTTCCTGGCATTTTTTCCTCTTAGGAAGGCTATTTCTATATCCACATAGTTCAGTGATTCTTTTAACAAAGAAAATGAAAAACTCACAATAAAATCAGTCCTTCCATTTTGCATAACTATAGCAGGCTGCTGAACAATCTGGTGTGTGACTGAGCACATATCTGATAATTTGATATTTCTTGATAATTTACACTTTTGTTCACACAATTCTTAATCCCCATATTTGCTATTTTAATGACTTGACAGTTACATTCCCCTGTTTCAGCTTCTGAATTTCAATAAAATTTAGATTACTAAAGCTTTCTCGTATGCTTGATCCAGAATATGCAGTTTTTGACATCTGATTGAAAGTTTCCTTTCTGGCATCAGGATTTCCAAAGATATTTACAAGACACAGCCAACAGCATTGGAGAGACACTTATTCCTGTCTTCAAGCATTGTGAATGAAATGGCAGAAAAGTCATTATCATATTAGAAAAAGTGCTAAAAATTCCTTTTCTTGAATAAGAAAATAAAGCTATTCCAGTAAATGGAATTGTACCTTATTTGGGAGCTTCAAGAAGGACAAATCTTTATTTATGCATGTTAAAAATTGATTGTGAATGTGTGACACTTGCCATAGTCTTGTCTTAGCTTTTGAAAATACAGGCTTAGAAAAATCTACTAGGTAATCTAAGTAAATAATTATGGTTTTATAAATACTTGAACTATTAATACATCTTTCATTTCAAGAGGCCTTTCAAATCTCCTTACCTAGATGTAGACTGAAATGAAGCTATGACTGGAGTCTTCAGCCATAGACTCAGAATCATAGAATAGTTAGGGTTGGAAAGGACCTTAAGATTATCTAGTTCCAACCCCCCTGCCGTAGGTAGGGACACCTCACACTAAATCATGCCACCCAAGGCTCTGTCCAACCCGGCCTTGAACATCACCAGCAATGGAGCACTCACAACTCCCCTGGGCAACTTCCCTTCAGTCAGTGGAGCATTGAGAAGACAGCAATACATGACTGGTAGACTCAAATTCTTTTTTCAAGAACTAAATTACAGTCAAGAAGAACTAACAAATCCTTGGTAAAGAATTCTAATTGAAGAAAGGCTGATGATATCTAGGTCATTCTGCTCTAAAAGACAAATGTATCTCACAAACAGGATTCATCAGACTGAGAACGTACAGAATACTAGCACCTACATTTCTCAAAGTTAGAAAATCAAAAACTGTGACATTTGCAATTCCACTGTTCCATCCTTTAACTTCTTTTGCACAATCACTTCAAGATACTGGATTTCGAACTGACCTTGTCTGTTAGCAACAGATACGCTCTAACACTAGCATATGCAAACTGACCCTGAATTTCTCAGTCTGGCTATCATATCATCTTATTTTCAGTCCTTGATTAACCCAGAAAAATAACAAGCACTGTTAAATTTGTCAGAGTTGAGTTCCTAATGTGTAGAAAATAGTGAAGTCTACACCAGAACCACATTTTATTCTAACAAGGTGACAAGAGTTTGTTTACAAAGTTACAGAATGTTACAAAGAGACTTTAAAGTACATCTCAGCCCTCAGCCTTTTGCCCTTGTCACATATGCACAACTGGAAATTACTTTAGATTGCAGTGAACAAGAGTTAACTGAACAGAATTTGTGAGAATACTTTTTTCCAGAAGGGCACGTTTCTGAAGTCTCTTCGCCCTTATTACAGTTATGGATTGTTAGATGCTTTTGTGTGCAAAGTAATTTTTACTCACTTATGAGACACCCCACCTTTTGTTGTCACTAGCCAGATGATCAAGATGTATACCCTCTGCTTTGATCAGCTCCAGGTCTCTATGAGAATGCAAATGAATCTACACTTCAAGACTAACGAGTAAAAACACCTTTTAAATATGTTGCTTAGTTCTACCTAACTCCACTTTTGGGTCAAGAAGTGAACTGATTACAACTCCTATAAGTCCTCCTTTCCCACAAAATATAACTTGCATTGTCAAAATTCTCAATATCTTCATGATAGTTATCAAACTGGTAGCCAGGGCATCTGACACAAAAAAAGGTATCTTTCATGTATTCTTAGGTATCTTTCTTTAACTGAAGGAATTCAACTGTGTGTATATTTACTTTTTGAGACTTTTTTATTTTTCATTCCTTTTTTCTTTTATTTTTAATTTCTTTTTAATGTTAAAGGAAGAATAGCCTAAACCCAAGGGTATGAGACAGGAATTACTGACTTCATGTAACTATCATTCTTAAGATTTCCAGTATGCCCACAGGAAAGTCAGTTTCTACCTACACCCGAATTTCACCTATGCAACTGTGATGAACTCAACTTCTGTACCTCAGAGACAAATCGTGAGGGCAGTTATAGTAAAGAATGGCATACTCAGTGATGACATAATGGAGGTTTTGTAAGTATAATAAATCAATCCGTCAAATTCCCCCCATAGGAACTTGTCTCTGAAGGTTTCAAATACAATTTTCTATACAGCCACAGAAGAATGTCTCTCACGTGGCAGAAGTAATAATAGTATCATCATGCAATCTAGCTAACAAGAGTTAAAGAAATTTAAAGCACTGTATTACAGTTTAGCAGATTATATGTCTGATAGCATTTAGCTAAGACATCTGTAGCTGTCAAGTGTAATCACTGTAATGAATGTTCTTCTGTAATCTAAGAGACAACTATTCAGCAAATTTTGAACATCTGGCTAGTCAGCGACTTTACAACTAAAAAGAGGTCAAAACTCACTTTTTCTAGTAAGAACTGTAATTCAAAGGACTTTTTTCCTACTACTATTTTTGTGATACATATTCCTGTAATATTTTAGCACTAAGACTTTTATTTTTCCTTCAAAATCTGCTGTAAGCATATTTATACTTAAAACTGCATTGAAATCAAACAGAAATTTGTGAAGTTTCACCATGCCATGGATTATCTTTAGTTCATCACCTAGCAGGAAAGAAGACCATTTCGCATTATTACTTCCATTACTTCAACATTACCATTATTACTTCTATTGAGAAACTTACTGTGTAGCCAAAACTAAAGGCACACTGACAGTTCAAAGGAAATTCATAATCCTAATCACAGGACTCTTTTGCTTTTTAGAAGAATCCATTATGAAAACAAATTATGTCAGTTACTTAACAAAGAAAAATCTGATTTTCTCCTGGGAAAAGAAGCTAAGACATCTTTTTTTTTAGAACTGATCTTTGTTTTAATGTATCTAGTGCTTTAGCTGTACTTCTGTGGGATAGAACTATTCCTTTTGCAAAGTAGATTCATTGAATAGGACTATCAAAGAGACTGGGTTAGAAGGGACCTTTACAGGTCATCTAGTCCAAGCCCCTGCAGTGAGCAGGGGCATCTTCAGCTGGATCAGATTGCTCAGAGCCCATATGCAGCTTTTCATCCACTAGTACCCCCTAGTACTCCTCCTCAGGGCTATTCTCAATCCCTTCATCCCCTAGCCTGTACTGATACTGGGGATTGCACCACCCCATGTTCAGGACCTCGCACTTGGCCTTCCTGAACCTCATGAGGTTCATATGGGACCACCTTTTTTGCTTGTCCAGGTATTTCAAAATGGCATCCTATCCCTCAGGTGTGCCACTGCTGCTGAAGAAAAGGATGCAGTACTCGTGCTTAGGAGGAGTCTCAACAAATTCTTGCAGTCTCCCTGTCATTTTCCCAGCATCTAGGCAATTCAAGAAAAGAAGTAATGACTGATCTTTATTAAAAATAAGAAATAGTAGCAGCATACTAAATATTGAGACCCCGGATCCATAACGCTATTTTTTACTAATGGTTTGGCCTATACATCACATTCCCCACAAAGACAAGTGCAACACTAAATATAAACAACAAACTTTGTTGTTACCTTATCTTATTCTGATATGAATACCATTGCCTATATCAAGAGGAAAGGGAAGATTAAGAGATATATCAGTATTTGTACTTAGGCCCAGTGTACATCTACAGCAGTGGCTAATACTTGCTAAGAGTAAAAACAAAAAATAGCGCATCACTGATATATGATTCTGGCAGCTATTGACTGTGAGACTTCAAGAGTAGGAGTTTGCATCATACCTAAAACCTTGTAGAACTCCTTTTTGAATGTACTTAGTAGGGCAGTGGCTCAACCAGTATACTAGTGAGAAGTAATTCATGAGAGGGAATCATAATCATTGCTTTCTAAATGGTTTTCAGACTTGAATTACATGGCAAGGAGATCTGCAGATGTAATTCTCAGCAGATGATTTAGTTTTAGTATATATCAGCTTAATAATCTAAA
This sequence comes from Forpus xanthops, assembly GCA_032466535.1. NCBI lineage: Eukaryota > Metazoa > Chordata > Aves > Psittaciformes > Psittacidae > Forpus > Forpus xanthops. The sequence continues at coordinate 15,121 of JASSUY010037576.1, read as the reverse complement.
TACGCTGATGGAACAAAACTGATAGGCAGAAATAAGTGCTTTTCTGGCTCTGTTGCTGGAGCAGATAGCTTTACAAACAGCACCAGACAGGCTATTAGCTTTTAGACATAGTTTTGCTCTATACAAATCAATATTTTCATACTTTCAACAAAACGTAATAAGAAGCGTGCATTCTGGCATGTGAGTAGCACATGGACAAAAAATAAATGAAACTAATGCAGAAGAAAAAAGGAATTACCTTCTTGCATTTTTTTGCAGTGTATTGCAGTCAGAATGCTTAACTGAAGTTGTCACTTTTTGCTGAGGCAGGATTATTTCTTTAGCCTAAAATAAAAACAGACAGAAGAATAATTCTAATAAAAGTTGATACTTGTATCACAAGCATTCATATAATCTCTCAAAAATAGAAAAACTAAGAGAGCCTGAATAAATTTTCTCTTGTGACGTTTGCTTTTCTGTCATTTTAACACTCTTCACTCAGCATGAAACACACGCACAAGGCAATTTTAACCAAAACATCTGAATGGAATTATAATCAAATATATACGAGTCTATATATAAAATTTTTAAATATATTCATCTATTTGTATTTGAATATATGCTGTCTTGTTTAGTACCATGTTAACAATGCACATTACTAATTTTCTCCACAGTAACTAACTGGTTCATGATGTGCCTCTCACTTGCATTTCACTTCTGGTATCCATGTGCTAGTTCAGACATTTTAATTAAAAACTCAGCTGCAGTCCGGACACTTTAAAAAAGGAACAAACAACCAGAAATGGACAAATGACCAGGAATTCACTCAGCTCCTTTGCTAAAACAGAATCTCAAGTTCAAAGTCTGAGTGAATTCCGCTTCTCAAAGAAAGTATGTCCATCATCGTTTTTTGGAAGATGTGTTGTTGACAAAAGGGAATCTCATGGCAAAACCATATCTCTTTCCCCTCTTAACATCATGGCAGAGGGACCTCTTAAGCACTTGAAAGGAATGAGAACAGGAACTATGCCAAATAGTGAATTTTATTGACTATTCCTCAGTGTAATTGATTTGAAAATAGTCTAGGTTAGAAGACCAGTGAAGTTAAAGTCTCTGTTCTGACATATACCAGAAATAGGATACAGCCTGCAGCTTCTGTTGTTCATCTCTGAAATCAGTTAGGAAGAGGCTGAACTCCTCTGATTCTGTGTTTACTCTGAACGAAAGATTATTTCTTTGAATCCTACCTCCCTGCTCAGGAGGCCCTTTAGTGTTCTGTTCTTTTAACAATAATTCATTCCTTTGATCCCCTTAAGATTAATGCTCTTTATTTTACCCTCAGGGCACATCATCAAGGATGGTGAGTAAATTTGCTGATTCTACAACCAACAGAAAAGGTTTCCTTGAAAAGAAGTGATCCTGGCACTTAGGGAAGGGTTAGGATTTGCCTACTAAAACATCTATTACCAATTATCAAGTAGCTTAACATAGAAGTTCTCCTGTGCAAAATATGTCCTCTTACCCCTATTCAAGAAAACAAACACAAGTGATATTCTCTAATTATTCTTCTTTTTTGAAACACAACTCCATATGGAACAATGGCATGTGAGTTTCATCACATCAGTAGCTGACTGACATCCCTTAGTGATGGTGATGGTGATCAAGTGAGGACAACTGCTCTTGAAACAGAACTACGATAGTTTCAACTGTGGCTAAACCAAGATTTTGGGCTTAGCAAAAAGATAGCTGTCTGAAATTTAAAGCCTGTGATAAACAGGAAGATGGACTAAATTAATACAATGAAGCTTTCTGAAATCTATTCTATGCAAATATTTCTAATATTTGCATTAATCAGAAAACAGAAAGAAGACCCCTTTTAACATCATTATCAGAAAATTCTAGGAATCGATGTGTTAAGTAGAGTCTGGAATGAGTAAACAGAAGGAATAAAAGAACCCAGATTTTTAAGCTAGGTCATGCTAAGCCATCTTTCCAGTCCACATCTTTTTCCTACAGCGACTCTCTTCTGCAACAGGAATTCCACTGAGCAACAGAGTTTCACTGAAACACATTTACTCTGAAGGGTGAATAGGTTTCCAGCGTTCCACAGCTGTATACCTCCACATGCCTTTGATGGTAATGAAATATTACTGCATTTACCATACCTAGATAAGAGAGAATTACACAATGTAATTCTATCAAATAACCTTTCTGCTGACATGCATAATATATACCACTCCTATTTTTTAATTAATTAAAGCATCTAGCTCTCATTGATCTTTAAATTTCTAAATGCTTTTGAAGGGCCAGGCAATAAAAAGCTGTCAGAATTCATTTGTGACTGCCTATGTAACCAAGCATTAATCAAAAGGTCCAGATTTTTTTCTCTGATTCATTAAAATAAGGACAGTGAAATTTTAAAACATATCATGGGATGTTTCAGGACCATAAACGAAAACTGGTTGTTAATAACCGTGGGTTTTGATGCTTTCTCTCAGACATCAATTAAAATGCTATTGGTGTAATCTACTGATGACATTTTGCAAAATCGCTTATTTAATATGCCAATTTTGGTCAAAGACTATTAAAGAAACTCTCAGGTTTTAATTTTCCTCCATCATCTGCAATGATGACACTGCCAGAGCAGAGAGGTTCAAAATTTGAAAAGCTTCATGTCACAAATATTTTTCCCAAAAAATGAAGCAGTCTAATATAGTCACTATAAACTCCTTATTCGTGCAGAATCTCTGTAAGACGATTATTACAGTATAAACACTACACTTTAGAAGTGTCACTGTATCATTTCACTGAATGTTGTGTCCTTCAGTTTGTTTTGCTGACCTTGCAAGAAAATATGGGTAGACGTTGCCTCAGAAAGACACCCATTCTGCAGTGATTTGCTGTGCAGTAAATAGTACATTTAAGAAAAATGTTTCCAGAAAAGAAGGTGAAAATTATTTGCTTTCTTTTACTTCATATCAAATTTATGATTTGTGCTATGGCAAGGTCACCCAAGATGCAAGGAAATAGGTTTTTGTTTTCATTTTAAAGGCGAGGGAGCTGTGATCAGGCTGGAAGATGAATGGTGAAAGGTTTAGTAACCTGATCAGAAAGTGACTAAATAAAGCGAAAAACGCTTATGGAATTCAGTTCGCTTTCTGTTCTGTTACTGAGAGAAATCTTTTCAGGTTAGTACTGCAAGCATATTATAAAAGACTACTTTCAGTTTAAAAGCATTTTTAACATTTTAGTTACCTGAGGAATGTAATAAGTCATTTATCTAGTTGCAAATAATTTTATTTTGATAATAAATGTTTATCAGAAACAAAAAGGTTATATATGGTGCAAAATAGTCATTAAGCTTATCACTCATACAACCTGAAAGAAGCTGCATGAATGTTGTTTCTTAGTACCTTCATAGAAGATTCATATTAATTTGTTATCAAATTAGTGTTCTCATTGCTGATGACCTCAGCCATAATGTTTTGGGAGAAAAGTATCTCTTGGCCAGTTGTTGCTAATCTTCATTCATTACACTTTGCTTCCCAGATTACATCCTATTAGTACCAATAAAATTTCTATGGAGAGAGAGCATCTGAAAAGGATATGTATCTGAACTCTAATTCAGTCCTGGGGAAAGAGAACAGACTTTCTAACTGTAATAGAAAAGAATAATAGCTAGCATCTGCTACATGCAATTTCTGTTATGTAGCATGAATCCAACTTTGGTCAGCAAATCCATGAAGTTCACAGAATCACAGACTAACAGAATGGTTGAGGAAGGAAAGAACCTGTGAAGATTATCTGGTTCAAGTCCCTAACCCAGGCAAGGCCACCTAGTGCCCAGGACCATGCCTAAATGGCTTTCAAATACCTCTAAAGATGGAGACTCCACAATCTGTGCCATTACTTGGTCACTCTCACAGTAAAAATGAGTCCTGATTTTCAGAGGAAGCCTCCCATGTTTCAGTCTGTGCCCATCGCCTCCTGTCCTGTCACTGAATACCACAGAAAAGAGCCTGGCTCCATGGTCTGTGCACCCCCCTTCAGTTATTTACATATATTGTAAGATCCTCTTGAGCTTTCTCTTCTCTAGGCTGAACAGTCCCAGCTATCTCAGCCTTTCCCCATAGGAGAGATGCTCCAGTTCCTTCAACATATTAATGGCCCTTTGCTGGATTCTCTCCAGCTTGTTCATGTCTCTCGAACTGGACACAGTACTCAAAGTGCATCTCACCAATTCTGAATTGAGTGAAAGAATTGCCTCCGTCAACCTGCTCCCAGCTCCCCTAATGAAACCCAGGGTACAATTAGTCTTCTTCTCAGGAAGAGGACATTGCCCCTACAAAAGGCATACATTCTACAAGAGGCCCGTATTCAACTTGGTGTTCAACAACACTCCCAGGTCCTTTTCTTCTAAGCTGCTTATCAGGATCCAAGTTTTTGGATCCACTGACAACAAAGATATTAGACCATGCAGTATTCCATTCATGCATATCTCACTGTGTCCCAGCCACGCAAACAGGTTTTGACCAAACCAAGGCAAAGCTCAGAACATCGACTCAGTTATTCTATTCTCCCTTCTCAGGTCTCATAAGAATCTCTGAATCATGACATTCGGAGATGAAGCAGGCTTCAGAACTTCAGACTAGGTAAAATACGTAGGTGAAATAGAGCTGAATTATGAAGTTAATAATGCAATATAGGAGTTCGCAAACACAATATAAAGAAAGGATATTAATTTTGCTGATTTAGGTATGACTTTCTAGGCAGGCAACAGAGTTTAATATACCCAGAGATTCTCTGAAACATTTACATTTTCTAATGCATTGATTATCCACAAAGAGTCTAGTAAGATGCATAAGTAATAAAAGTATGTTATGGGATAGAAAACTGATAGTACTTAAAATACCCAAAAGACAATTACATTGTAAAACTGTTCAGCAACATTTGAGAACAATATTATCCAAAATGACAAATGTCAAGGCCTCAGTTTCAAAGCAATAAATTTAGGAAAGCATAAATTATCATATGAGTAAATTTTGAACATTAACAAAATACGGATCTTAAACAAATGAGTACAACTTTCAGCATTCTTCAAGCTCGTGGTGAAACTGCATGCTCGATGTTAGAGAGACAGTTTGGGATTTAAAGACAGGCAGTTCATGTAGGGAAGGACAGATGGCATGAGACTGGAGTGTAGAAGAAAATATAGAAGGTATAGAACCACAAATGGAAAAAGACAAAAGCCAAAACATGCGTTTTCAGTTATTTTTTTAGTTCAGTTTTAGCTACTAATTGCATACTCATAGACTTAAATAAGAGCACACAGATAAAGAACTGACCCCAAATAGTTGCTGAAGGTTCCTCCTTCAGAAGAAAATGCTGTAATTAATACATCTTGGCAAATTCATCTGTGGCACCATGTCCCACTGCTACCACCCAGCATAGAAACTTCCTAGAAGCCAGAAGGATAAGTCTAGACTTCCAAGACTTTATTTATTTCCTGGAAACTATTGCTACTCTATTTCTGAAAACCAAAAGTAGACAATGCAGTCCTAGAGGACTTAGAAGCACCCCAAAGTAAGCACCTTCCAAAGTAAGGGAGGAGCAAGATGTGAAGTTGATTAACTTCTCTCATCTTCCACTGGACCAGGTTGCTCAAAGCCCAAATCAACCTTGTCTTGAACACTGTCAGGGATGGGGCAGCCACAATTAGATTCTCTTCCCATGAAGGACACCTGAGATGTGAGAAGAGTATATCATCCCTGCCATTGAGTCAAAATGTAATATATATAATTTTTTTAATAATTGAGTTGTATTTATTGTTTCATAGGTGAAAAAGAAGGCAAGTTGCTTATTTTCAACTATTTAAAACTCTTTTTATACAGTTGCAGAATACTGTAGGTTTTACAGAATCTCTTTTTATATATAAAAAGCTGGTTTTGTTGAAAAGAAATGAAATAGAAATAGCCCTATTAATACTGATTTTCACAATGTTCCTTTAAAGGGATCCTAAATCCTAAGGTTTCGCTCTATGATTAATTTTTTTTCTGGAATGTTCCTTCCTTGGAAAATATGTCCTGATAGGAAAGGCTGGACTGAATTTTAGCTAGACAGATGTTACTTGTAGTGTTCCCAAAGTATTCACAACATTTAAGTATCTTTGTATAACACATCTTCAGATTAGTTTACATACCTTTGGCATGCTGATAACTAAATGACCGGTTGTTTGTGATCTTTTAGCAGAGCTGCTGTCTGGTTTCACTTCCTCAGGGAGCACAAGCTGAAATGGCTATAAGAAAATATGGGGTTGAAGTATATTATGCTATAATATCTGGGTTTTGTTGGTTTGTTTTTTTTTTTTACCTGCACAGAACACATACAGAAACATCACTATCACATCCTCTGATCTTAAGGACAGTAAAGGTCTAAATCCTTTCACTTTATATATAGTATTACTAACCCTAATAAATTATTAGCATGCTAAACAGCTTTTACTTAAAAAGTATAGTCACATATATATTCCTGAATTGCTGTCATACCCAAAGTGACATTTCTAAAGAAGGTTATGAAATGATACTTGACTTATATTAGCAATTAAATAAGAAAGATTATCCAGTCTATTTTAGATGTAAAGTACTTCTGAAGTTTTGTTTATGCAGTTGGTACAGTCAAAAATAGGGATTTTGGTTTTCTTTTTAATAATTTGGATTTTTCAAAGGCAGCTGGTAAAACCAGTGGGAAGGCAGACAAGTGGAGTGACATTTTAAATGCCCTTTCAAAAGAATATACATTCATTTGTTTCTGTCAGCTATGAATTCCAGATTGTGAAATTGCTAAATTCTAGCCTAGGGCAACCCGCAAGCTCTCTTCTTAAGTGAAATGTGGTACACTGTGTGTGGGAGAAACAAGAGAAGGAGAGAGTGAAATTTCATTTCAGGCTTTGCACATCTGTTCAGGACTTCCATGATTTATGTGTGGTCTAAAATAATTCAAGTGTAAAAGAACTTCTTCTGCATAGGTCCACACAGTTGGTAACTAATAGAAGTCAGACCCAGAGTCATCTGATTAAGTATGGTAAGTGGTTTGAAATGAATGTAGTAACACTAACCTTTCCCTTCACCATTACACGTACATAAGTTGGCTGAACATCAATATCAAGCAGAGAAGTGTCCAAATGTCTTCAGAATAAAACACAAATAAAAGAAACAATTTACAACACAGTCCAGTAAACAAGCAGTGAAGACCATAGAGGTCTTTAATGGTGATTGTGCAGTTTACATGCCACATATTCTAATTATTCCAATTATTGTGTGAAATACGTATGCATTTCATAGAATCATAGATAGTTAGGGATGGAAAGGAACTTAAGATCATCTAGTTCTAACCCCGCTGCAATGGGCAGGGATACCTCACACTAAACCATGTCACCCAAGGCTATGTCCAGCCCAGCCTTGAACACCACCAGCAATGGAGCATTCACAACTTCCCTGCCTCACCACCCTCACAGTAAAGAATTTCTTCCTTGGATCCGATTTAAACTTCCCCTATTTAAGTTTGAACCCGTTACCCCTTGTCTTATCACTACAGTCCCTCATGGAGTCCCTCTCCAGCATCCCTATAGGCCCCCTTCAGATACTAGAAGTCTTCTATGAGGTCTCCATGCAGCCTTCTCTTCTCTAGGTTGAACAGCCCCAACTTTCTCGGCCTATCTTCACATGGAAGGTACTCCAGTCATCCCCATGGCCCGCCTTTGGACTTGTTCCAACATTCCATGTCCTTTCTACGTTGAGGACACCAGAACTGCACACAATACTGCAAGTGAGGTCTCACAAGAGCAGAGTAGAGGGGCAGGGTCACCTCCCTCAACCTGCTGGTCATGTTCCTTTTGATGCAGACCAGGATACGGTTGGCTTTCTGGGCTGCAAGAGCACACTGCAGCTGGTTCATGTTCATTTTCTCATTGACCAAACCCCCCCAAGTCCTCTTCCTCAGGGCTGCTCTGAATCTCATCTCTGCCCAACCTGTAGCTGTGCCTGGGATTGCTTCCACCAAGGTGGAGGACCTTGCACTTGGCATGGTTAAACTTCATCAGGTTGGCATCAGCCCACCTCACAAGCGTGTCAAGGTCCCTCTGGATGGCACTCCTTCTCTCCAAAGTATCAACCGAACCACACAGCTTGGTGTCATTGGCAAACTTGCTGAGAGTGCACTCAATCCCACTGTCCATGACACCTCCAAAGCTGTTGAATAAGACAGGTCCCAACACCGATCTCTGAGGGACACCACTCGTTACTGGTCTCCAGCTGGACATTGAGCCATTGAGCACAACTCTTTGAAAGAAAAACCTGTGTGTTCTCAGAATCTCAATTAAAATAACATCTGAATTCTGCCAAGTCTATCACATCAGCTATTCTATAACTGCAAGAATTCAAAATCTTTGTGGCAAATGGTCTTTCATCTATTAGTTTAATGCTTTACATTAATATGAAAATTAATCTATTTACTATTTAAAATTGCAATATTATTTTGCTACTTTTGTTCCTGAAGGCTTACCTGGCAAACATATAGTAAGAGATATTTTTTTTTGCACAGAATTTGCTGGACAACAATGAATAGAAATACTTTACATTTCTAAAAATCAGAAGATTGCAGGTCTGTCAAACACAATTTGGACCTGTTAAAGTTCCACTTAAACATCTGCTCTTCAGCATGCGACACATGCACTCTTGTGAATGTACAAGTACATATTCTTTATTTCCCTTCATTTATAAAGTTACCTCTCAGGTGAATTTTTCAAACCTTTTAGTCTGCCTGTCTTACAAGTGAGCACAAAATATTATAACATGATCAATACCTTATTGCACCTGAACAGAATTTCTGAGGCTCTAAAAAAGATAATTCTTAGAATTCAGAGATAGAAAGCAGGACTCTTGAGGGAAACCAATAAGCTTTAAGGGAAGAACACCCGGCATGAATTGTGTTTCTGTTCTATAATACTAGTTCAAGCTTTACTCTAATAAATTCCTATTACGGGTAAATAAGCTTTTAGGTTTTCAACCCCTCCCTGAAGTCTGAGCAAGGTTTAATAGTATATACTAGCAAATAGTTATCAGGTTTCCTGGTTCAAGCATATTTCTTCCAGCAAATAGCCTGGCACAGCTCAGGAAACAACATGGACTATGGGCTCTTTCCAATAAGGAAGGAAAGTAGAACAACGATACCCTATTCTGTCATGGGGAAACAATGGATTTAGCTAGAAGGACATTAACTGTACTGGAGCACTTGGGGAAAAAAAAAAAATCCAACAACCATAATCTGTAAAAAAGAATGAAAAAGATTTTACATGAGTATAAAAGGAAAGCTGTGGAAAGCTGTCTGTGGACTGCAGGGAACATCAGCTGCAAAAAGCAACTGTTAAGAATCCTCATTCAGGAGTGACAGAACAGTCTGAAGGGTCTATGGTTTATTCAGATTCATTTCTCCTGCACAGACTTGAAGAGTGATTCTGGTACCCCCAATATTATTAGCTTTCCTCTTGAAAATTCCCAGTTAGAGAGAGGAATATAATTGAACACTGTGTATTGAAACTTCAGAATGGCAAAAATTAACAGAAAATACATCTGACCTGTAAACAGCAAGATCCAAGATGAGCTGGTTGTTTTCTTCATCATCTTTCAAAGAGAAATGAAGTCTAATAATAATAAGAAAACCTTCAGGATAAATACAACTGGAGTGAATAAGCAAACATCACAGCATCTTTTCACTGCTAGCACTTTTAGATGAATAGAAATACCATTGAGATAATACATCACATGATCATTTTAGAAACAGTTGCAATTTGCTTCATGAACAGAAAAATATACTGGCATCTGAACCAAAGCCATTCTTACATTCATTTTTTGTTATCCCTACCAAACCCACAAAGAAAAGAAAACAAAAATACTGCTAAAGGTCAGTTAAAATTAAGTTCAGTCTGTTAATGCAGAAAGAGAGACATCTGCTGGTGAAATCTGCCTGCTTTACCAACTTCATAGCAAAAATAGTTCATGATACGCATGAAAAGCCTGGAACTTGGTAATTCTAAACATATTGTATGCTAAAAAAAACCCTGCATCTTTGTTGATAGCAGTTAATTTGCCTAAAGTATACATATCTGCCTGTGCATTTCCAAAGTAATACATGATTCGTACAATATCCTTGATATTGCATTCTGACACAGTCAGTTTGCAAGAAAGCTTACGGAGATTTTGAGTTAAGGGCATTTTTTAATGGAATACTGCAGAGAATTATGCTCATGCTTTTTTCTTTAATTGCATCTTGCTGCAAATTTTGAGAAATCACTAAAATATGACGGGTGAAAAAGAGAAAAGAACTGTAAAATTTTCTAAGGGGAAATCAAATCAGAGCTGAGGAAGAGAATTAGTCTGCTCTCAGAAGAGTTCTTTTGTCAACCTTCCAAAAGGACACCCAAGAAGCTTGGACATTGCTATGGACATTAGACATCTGCACTGAAGCGAAAGCTTTGGCAAACACTGTCTACTTGTATCGCTTTATTTATGTCTCTCTGATACACTGCCAGATTGCATGAAGAGCTATGATATTCTTTTTGAAGCCGTGACAGAAATTGATCATTGATCTGGCTTTGCATGGGCACATCCACAGAGTAAATTCTAATCCAGAAAACCTGGGTGATACAAACAGGACTGCTACTAACAGTGAAGTCTAGGGACTGTATTTCTTCTAAAAAGATAGCTAGACCTTTATTCTAAACGTTTCTGCTTTTTAGAGGTATAATCAAACTCTATGAACATAAGACTTAAATTATTTTAGACTTCTTTGAACTAGAAAATAATTTAACTTTTTTTTCAATCAACACATTTGTTAAAAAAAGAAGCACATCAAGACAATTGTAAGTATTTCCTGGTGTAGATGGAATAAACAGGAGGTCTGCCAGTACCTTTAGGTTTCCCTATCACAATGAAAATGATGCACTGATCCTATAATGTAGGTTTTCAAATTCCTTGAATGTGCACGGATTTATAAATTTCCAAGATTTAGAAAGCACTCTTCACGCAAATGATGAGCATGTTCTGAGCTTTGATTTTGGAGCTAAATCAGTCTTAAGATGGAAAGACTTGTTCAGAGCAGACAGGTACATGGCCCTTCATGTGCTGCTTTTTGATCACTCTTCTATAGAAGGCTCCTTGGGGAGCCATTTATAAGGGAACAACATTTGCATTCTGTCTTCTGTTCTCCGTTAGAAGGGTTGATTCAAGAGAAACCAGTGGTAACATACAGATGATATCCCTGGAAACTCTTTCAGTAATACCCAGGTGCCTTTGTCAATGATAAAATACAGAGATTTCCCTGCCTCTGCTGCCAGAGACCTCATTCAACGTCAAAGGACTTCATGCCATAGAAGCTGCATGCATATCCTTCCCAATTCTGTGAGATTTACATATGTCACCAGAGGACTGAATAATTCTGTCCAGAAATATTATCTGGATGTATTTTCCCACATTTAAAGTGGCTATTCATACACATTTATCTTTCTTCAACAGTCAAACTGGTTAAACTTTTTCTGCTGTTAGTAAAATGCTCCAAGAGAGCCTTAGCATAGAAGGGAAAAGAGTAAACCATCTTATATCTTTTACAGAAAAACAAGTTCTTCTATCATCAAAGACCAAGATGTTAAATTAAACAACCTTCAACACCTCACTCACTGAAAACTAATTATTTTTCCAGCATCTGCATATAAATTTAGAAGTCAGATTCCACACCAGGAACTAATTCTGCAACAAGAATTTGTCATGTCAACATTCTTAATTTTATATTGCCACATATCTTGAAATAGTTGCCCAAATAAGCTGTAAAAAGGATAGCCTAGTTAACCTCTTAACCTTACATACTTAGGCACATTCACGTTCAGAATTTTTCCTTCTGCAGTGACCAATGTCCAAAGACGCTTCTCTTTTTTTTTTGATTCCCTTAACAAAACAAAGAAAAATGTTTTAAAATTTGACATTCTGATATTTTATTTCAGTAGGAAAAGGAAAAGAAAAAGAAAAAGAAGAGGATGGCAAGAGGTAAGAATTAGCTGGTATTTGATATTTAAGCTACAATTTATTTCAGGAACAAAACAATTTATAACAAATGTCCGATTGCACATTAAAAGCATCATTTAAAGATGAGCAAATGCTTTGTAATATCATGTCTTGCATTGATAATAACTTCTTCTGCATGTCACATTGTCCATTATTAACAGTAGCATGTCAAATTTATCTGTATATCTTAAGAAATCAGTGGATTGCTTAAACATATGAAATGGGATGTTTTTCTAGTTACAAATGGTCACACTAATCATGAGATATCATTACTGTTGACTGATTCAATGTGTGTGCAAGCAATTCTAAAGATATTACATATGGATTACTCGTTAAAAATATCTATTGCATTTTTTTTGTTGCATTCTTCCTTCAAATGATACAAAACATATGACTGATGGGGACTTCAGGCTTCACTGTCCATTCAATTATAACTGACTTTCATTTTGTGCAAAAATAAGCTACCTTAAATTTATCTGCCAAGTTCACTAAGTCGTGGCACTGGTGTTTTCCTGCGTAAATGTTTATCTCATGAGCAAGGAGAGAAAGAGTAAAGAATCTAAGAAAAAGAAATATCTGCTGGCACCTACGTAAAAAATTGAATGTTCTTTTTAAAACACAGCACTGTAATTCTTGCTTTGCATTAATCCACTCTTCAGCTGTTTAATTTAGTGTGCATGCCTACTTCAGCTGGCACAGAAAAAAGTATTTCTCAAAAAGACAACAGCAATACATTGCTTTTTGTGTTCCCAAACAACTTTCTTACTGTAAATTCAAAATTAAGAGAACACTAAAAGTAAATCACTAATGAGGGAAATAAAATATGTAAGATTTAGACCAATTTTGGGGGAAAAAAGGGCATGAAAAATATTTGGTCTATAAATATGATGGATTTGAAGAAGAAATAAAAGTGTTTAAGTGGACCTACTGAATGACTACATAAAAATAACTTCTATTTAAAAAAGATTCCCAACTACCCGTGTTCAATACTATTCCATAGCATAAATCAGAGGTTTAATGGGATTTGGGGGGTAGCCTTTTCTATACCTGAATATCTACTTTTGACATGGAAATGCAAAATGAACTTTGTTCTAAAGATGCAGTTTTCAGAAATACTTCAGGAAATTATATCCTACCACCATTTAGCTGTTAATAATCTGTTTCTAGATTAAATCTGTCTGCTCATGTGAACTAATTCAAGGTAAACTAAGTTATGTCACAAGCATTAGAATTCAAGATAAGTTCTTTAACTTCATGCTGAGACAAAAGGCCTTGTTCTGGCAATGAGCAGCTAAAGGAAATCCTGGGAACCCTTCAGCTGCACCTGACTTTTTACTTGTCTGAAGTTTCTTTGGATAAAACTGCAGGTACTCACTTATTTGTCAAGCTGCTGAATTTATTATCAGCTGTGCAACTTCAGCACAGCTGGCAAATGTGTTGTGTGCTAACATGTCATAGATAGGCTTAAATTCAGCACTGGTGTGATCGAAGTCATAACCATTTCACACCAAAACCTTCATCCTTTTATACTGAGCAACTTACATTAAAGTTACATTTCAGCTCTTGTCCACCAGCAAGATTTGAAATTGTCAGAACTTTTCTGTTCTCACCTTTCTCACACTACCTTAAAACCAATATAAAATGAACTATGAAAGGAATTTTAATGCCTTTAAATTACTTGGAAATTCAGACTCAGATTCAGAAATTAATTATTCTATCTTTATTGTAACACTATTTAAAATCTCCTTAAATATATTTAGAGGGAAGCATTTAGAGCACATTTGCTTTTGACTAGAGTAGGACATCCCCAAACACGGCAAAATTCTAACTAGCTAGAATCTGGGTTTCACAGTAGTTCTTCTGGGAAAGTGCTAGACCTTGAAGTAATAATAGCAACAAGTTATGCAGATTTCCAGACTTCTGGGAGAGTTCTCTGGGTCTGACTTTTTCAACACTTAGGCTTCATAAATCTTTTAAAAAGCATGCCTTTAAAAAGAACAGCTAGAAAAATCTCTGGCACAAATGTTGTTATATATATAAAAAAAAAAAAGACACCGCTTACAATGTTTGTGGAACTGATAAGCCAGCAGCAATAAAATAACTGGTTTTTGCTAGTATCTGCATTAATTTTCCATGTTCAGCAAAACCAGCAACAACTTTAGGAAGTTTGAAAGGCTTTTCAGGGGCCACACATCTTAAGATTTCAAATAGCATAGATAGCATGAAGAATCTTATTACTTGGGATGAACACCTTTGATAAAGCACATGAAAAAATTTCTAAGTCACATAGAAAAGATGCCTGAAATGTCACTTGTAAAGTGACCTGTAGGGCATCTGTACAATGCAATCTGCACCCTAGATAAATCCTTTCAGCAACAACATGAAACATCGAACTACACAAAATACGTTAGTTAGCTGACAGAAAATTGAAACTTCTAATGTCCATAAAATGGATTTGAAAAGAGAAAATCTATTTAACTCTATATGAGGGAAATAAAAGAATAGCATTAATTTTAGAAAATGAAGCAAAACAAAATGAAGAGTCTGAATAATTTGCTCATATTTTATATTTGCTTATATTTTATATTTTATAAGCATAATTGCAGAGGAAACAGGGATTTAAGCTGCCAGTTCTCAATAACATTTAATGTGAGGCAGTCACCTTCCTTTTTTCACCTTTGAAAATTGCTTTTTTTTTCAATTCATGGAGTATATAAAAATAAAACCATACCTGACATTCTCTTTAGCTCTCCGTTTCTCTTCCATGTATCTGTGAGTTTCTATTCTAGATTCTGGTGTGTATGGTGTAGGCTCCTCCCAAAATCTTTTGTCTTCATCATCTTCAACTGTTATCCATGATTCTTGTTCTTCACCTCTTTCTGCCTGATGTTTTTCTTTCTCCTGTAGGGAGTCTGGCCTACACAAGATCACATGGAATATTATCACAGAATTACAGAATGGTTAGGGTTATAAAGGACCTTAAGATCATCTAGTTCCAACCACTTTGCCATGGGCCAGGACACCAATGAAAC
>JASSUY010037575.1:68106-114453 GCA_032466535.1 Forpus xanthops | reverse complement strand
TTATCTCAACCTGTGGGAGTTGCATTCTTTTGATTCTCCTTCCCATTTCCCCGGGGACTGGGGAAGAAAGAGGGGGGGAAGGTGCACAGAACTGTTTGAGGGGCCTCAAACTATGACACAGTTTCATAGGGAATAGGATCCCTGTTGCAGTGCTGGATCTGGAGAAGGATGTAGACTGGCTGTCAGTTAATAGGAATTTTTCTTAGGAAAAAAAAAAAAGATGTTTATTCTACTGGTCTGTACAGCTCAGTAATGCATGGGATGGATATAGTTGTGGAACCTCAAGTATTCAGTAGCTGTATATTCAGTGAAGAGCAGAAATTATGTCTGTTGCTGAGGCACGATATAGATTAAAAGTTGGATTGTTTGGGATAGGAATTAAAATAAAAAAAACCTAAACATTTAGTATCATGCCTACATTCTTGTGACTTTTCCGCACAGAATCATAGAATGGTTTGGGTTGAAAAGAGCATTAAGATCATCTAGTTCCAACCCCCCTGCCATGGGTCTTAATTAAGAACCACTCATGATGAATTTGTGCTGGTTTTGGATTAGGGTCTAATCCATTATTATTCACGAAATACCTATATTCATCAGCCTTTGGAGGACAAATAGCTACTTAGAGTGTGGATAAATGGTCACAAACACTCTGCTTAGCATGGCTCTGTGAGCTTTTATGTACTCCTTGAGATATGGCCATCTTGACCTGGTACGGCTGGTGAGCAGTGGTTTCTTGTGCAAGTGTTTGTCTACATTTTATCTCCTAGTTGCACTCAAAAGTGAGTACTTGTGTGACTGCTGCACCTTTGGTCATCACTAGAGGTCTTCGAAGAGAGAAACCTGCTTGCCTTCCACATGGTGTCCGGAGCCAGAAGATTGTTCTGGGACCTGATACAAAGCAGCATAACAGAGACCTTTGAGTTAAGCTATTAGGAGCTTATTGGTGTTCAGCATTTTTCAGCATCTTCCACTCTGAGAACTTGTTTCATCATTATTTTTTCCTCTTTAGCCTTCTCTTTTAAACCTCTCTACAGGAGGAATGGTAAAAGAAGGCTTCTAGATGTGAGACAATTATTGGGGTCATGGACAGCTAACAGCAGATAATGGGTTTTGGGGTGTTCAGCCCTTCTCTGAAGGGAAGAGGCGGGACATGCAAGTTGTTGATGTGCATGAGCATGTGCCTGCCCTCCAGGCCAAAACTGGGTTGTGACTGTTACATGGCTGTGCGTGCTGTGGCTCCTGGGGAAGTGTATCTACTCATGAACCAAAGGTGTGAGGGAATAAGGGCTCTATTCTATGAAAGACAACCTTAACTGGATGTCTTGCTTTGAAGAGGTTTGCCAATGAGTTGGAGAGCTGCACTCAGCCAAGCCCGCTTTCAGTGGAGAAGTTTTATAGGTCATGAAAAGCAGCAATGTCTGTTTCTTCCACCGTGCCTTGCCTTTATGTGCAGTAGTGCACGTGCACGGCTGTCATCCCTTGCGCTTTGGATCAGCGGCTCGGTGTTAGCCCAGGAAGAATTGTGAGCGCCTCCAGTTTCTCTCCATGGTGTGGGAATGTTGGAGCACATAATGGCTGTGATTCAAAGACAGATGCTAGCTCTTTGCTACTGATCACTTTGGCAGAAAACCACAGATGCCCAGAGACTACAGATGGAGCTGCTTTGGGATGACTTCTAAGAAAGAAAAAGCACCCACAACTTTAGAACTTGCCTCTTTTTTAATTATTCTGTTTGCTATCTTTATAATAGCCTCCCTGTGCTTCTTTCTCCTTTTCTGCATCCCCCGTCCCTTGCTTTTTAATTCATGCCAGCCAAAGCGCAGCTAAAGGCTTTTTCTAGAGGAGCGTCATTTGTTAGTGAAGCAGCAAAGACAAGCTTAGCCAATTTAACCAGCAATTTCTGAGGCTTTCCCTTTTGACTGGGCTTTGGGATTTCTCCATGCGCTTGTTGGAGGGGTGAGGCTGTAGGAAACTGCAGGAGAGAAGCCTCCAACTGTGATGGACTTTGTTCAGATGGCTGTAGTCTGGCAGAAGCTGACCTCCACAACACATAGTCTTTCACTTAGCTGCCTCTCTCCAGTTATTGGAGAGATCCTGTTTGCTGTGTGTGGGATTTCTACTGCTTCCATGCTGCTTGGTGCTGTTTCCAAACCAACCAGTGGGTCCTTGCCTTGGTGATGGAGCTGTAGCTGGCAGGGTTTCTGCAGCCTGTCCCTTTGTTCATGGCTTCATTGTCACATAGCTCTGCTCTAAGCAAATCCTTAAACCACATCCCCCTGAATTTTGGAGTTCTCCAAACAATCCAGGTTTCCTCCTTTGGATGTAAATGCCTCCCCCTCCCTTCAGCCCCCATGCTTTGGCAGAGCTAATTGCTCTTTGTTTAGTTTCAAATCAGTGTGATTAAGGAAGATTTTTTTCAGGCTGTCACTTCATCATGTTATGGGACTAGCATAGTAAAAAGTTGTAGTATCTGTTGGGATGAATACCCTGAGCACAGAATTACAGGCCTTTTCCTGCTCATGAATCATCTTCCTTTGAGACCCTGTAGCGATAACATTACTTTTGTTTTAAGGAAGAAGTCCCTGAGAAGGCAACCATTTATTTATCTGGACAAGAGAGGCCATCTGGTCTTTTTTAAAACACGTAACTGTAGAATTTATCCTTGAAGACACTGCTCCGGGTGTTCAGGTGGGCATAGCTCCCATGAAGATTTTGGCTGGTGGGTGTGTTGAGGTAGGCTGGGGCCACGTCTGGGACAGGAGATGGGGTGGTAGCTGGTGGCTGGGAAACCAAAATGACGCTCGTTGTGAGGGAGGTGAGATTATTCCCATATAGGAGGATTTCAGTAGAACGCTTTATGCCTGTGTTGATTTTACAATTAAGTTGCTGAGTGTTGCTTTTTAACAGCAGCTTGCAGTATGGGAGTAGGCTGTGCCTGTCTGAGAAAAGAGACCCCAAAGCAGTTCCCAGAAAGCTCACAATACACATAATTGTCCTCTTTCTGCCACGTTTCGCTTTGAACATGTGCAGTGCACAGTGAGTGAAATAAACAAAAAGTGACCCCCTCAACACAAACCTGAAGGAGTGGCATTGCCCTTTGCCACCCTGGGGAGGTTGGACAGGACTTTGAGCAACCTGGTCTAGCAGAAGGTGTCCCCACCCATGGGGGGGGGGGGGTGTTGGAACTAGGTGATCTTTAAGGTCCCTTCCAGTCCAAATGGTTCTGTGATTTATTATTTCTACCCTGTAGCCCCATAGGTCCCCTCTGCTAGTCATGGTGCAGTTGGGGAAGGCAAGGCAAAGCCTGGCAGGTCGGGGTTGGCAGGGGCCTTGCTTTGCAGCATGGAGGCATCAGGACAAAGAGCAGCTGAGACTGACCAGGAGCCTAGTGTTGGGGTTGGGAATTGGACTTATGCCCCCAAACTCCTGCCAGTGCTCTCAGGGTTTCAGTTCAAAGAGTGAGAGACTTGTGCTGAGATCTGAGCTGTTTGTTTTTAAAGTGGAGAGTGAGATGCCATGGTGCTGTGATTTTTGAGGTGTGATACTGTTTAATAAATGCAAGCCTGTTCACAGCCCAACAGCGCAAACAAATATGTACTGTACTATTAGGACCATTTAGATTTTTTTCCAGTCCTATTTTCTTGGCTGTTAATCATGGTCTCTTTGTCACCTGCCCAGGTAGGGTACATGTAGCTGGGGTGTAGTATTTTCTGTAAGTATTTATTGCTTTCCTTTATCCTGATGTGGGCAGAAGGCCTTTTTTTCTCAAGCAGGTAAATAATTAGCTGGCTATCAGCAGCTTCCTTGCTTGGAGAGGGGGAGGAATGGAGAGAGGGGAATGTGATGCCCTGTCTGATAGATGGACACTAGCATCTTGTGGCTCTGTTCATTGTTAATTCACTCCTTCAGCGCCGCTCAGCTGTGAGGTTTCCAGGCGTGCTTGGCAGCACCGACAACAAAAACATCTGGTCCAAGAATATAGTTCCTTTCTGCTGGCAGCTGCATGAAAATGATTTTGTCCATAGTGGCGTAACGCCAAGTGCACTTACTTGTACACTAAAGTGCACAGCCTTTATAAAGCTTTGGCAGTGTAAGCCTATTTTAAATGCTGTGCATAAGTCAGCATTAATCTACCAAAGAAAATCAGAATCTCAGCAACTGGTTTGATGAAGAACTTGCTTATCACGCGTGCCCAGACGTGGCCGTACCTTTGTACCTGTGTAACAGCTGTTCTTGTCTGAGCGCAAAGGAAAAAGCCTTTTTGGTTGCAGCCCTGGTTTGTCATCTGTCCTTCGGAAGGGTTTGGCACAAACACAAAGGGAAATTTGCCCCTCGCAGACATCCCTGAATTCCCTCGTCAGCAGCTGCGTTTGTCTGTTACTGATAGATGTTGCTTGTCTCCCCTCTTGTTTTAAGAAAGACATAGTGTGTGCTGGGGAAAATGTTAGCTGTGAATCAAATAGTTTGTGTGTCTTCTGGTAAATTGTAATTGGAGTGATTGGACCTGATAATTACAGAGTCATCATCATCATCTTGTCAGTCAGTTGTAAATTACTGCATAATGAATTTCCCTTTTAAAAAAGAGCTGTATTTCTGAGTGCAAGTATATTTTAGAGGTAAAATACAATATCTGTATTCCATTTCTGCTTTGGAAATCCTTAGTTACAAGTGTGGAACTCATGCGAACAAGCGAGTTTAAGAGAGGTCTGTGCTGTAGCAAAGCTCCTATCAGTCCATATATTTCTAGTGATTTCCTTTCTGTTTATTCCCACAGAGTAGCTGAACTTGGTGGCACTTATTCACCCTCAAAGTTGCTGTTGGGTTGTAGGTTTCAGGAATGCTGCAGAAGAGCATGAAGGAATCTGGGTCTGATCTGGCATCATTCATGGGCCTGGGTTTGCCCTTTGCAGAAGGAGCTCATTCCTCCCCCAGAAGAAGCAGGTGGTTGGAGGGCTTGGACAGGATATATCAGTGGGTGTGCGTAGGGCTAACTGTCTCACATCTACAAACCTGATGTTAATCTTCTCCTCTGTCACTGTTGGGAGGAGCAGTTCTCACCAAACCAGAGAAAAAGGAGGAAAGGTGAAGATGGTAGCAAAGGGTGAAGGAAAAAGCCTCCTCTTGCTGACTTCTGAGACAGTGCTTGTGATGCCAGTGAAGACAAATGAAGGTATTCCAGGGGGTATTTTTACAGTTGAAAATGGAATATGGCAAGCCTGGAGGGTTGGTCAGATCTCTTCTGCTTACTCCAGCCATCCATGGTCTGCATGGACAGTGTCTATTCAGCCTGCTTCTCAAAAACATGACAGTGGGCTGGTGTTGCAGCTTCATTTGCAGTCCCTTCTGCCCCTCATCTGGTGAGAGGAACGGGCCTTTGAACCTCTTGGGTCCTCCCTGTTCATGCCCAGTGTTTTGCATTTGCAGTACTTTCTCTGCGTAAGGCAGGGGAGAAGGTTGCAGATTACCAACAGAGGTTGAGTGATGACTAATATTGGACCAGAGAAGCTAAAGTGTTTAACCTTTAGGCAAAGATTACCTGAAATTAAAACTTGTAAGGACTTGTGCCCTCGCACTGTGTCATTCAATCATGTTTGTAAGACACATGTACAGATCGGACGATTCCTTTTATTCCTGGGTAATTTACATATTTTGGCTGCTGCACAAAAGAAACCTTGTGTTGAATAAGTCAGATCATGATCTCACACTAGTCCTTGCTTACAAGGAGTTTTTTTGGAGGCTGTAACATAGCCCCAAATTTGAAGTTTTCCTTTTGTGGATGTTAAGCAGAGCATAGGTTAACAGCAGCATGTACGAGTGTTAAACGTGGGTATTAGCTCATAAGCCTGCATATTGCCTTCGATATTTGGGGGTGTGATGGCTATTTGTTAGATGTCATTTCATTTGCAGGTGTACCTCAGAAAGAAAGAAAGAAAGAGTTAAATCTGTTTGTTCTTAGTAATGGGCTATGTGAAATATGTCACTTTATAGAAGTGGATTGTTGGGCTGCAAAAGAAAATGCACTGATTTTATTTTCAGGGCTTTCTTGGTACTCATTTTGTGACAAAATGCAGAGCTTTGTTAGTGTTGCAGACAGGGTTTTAAATATTTGGAAGGAAAAACTGCAGCACTCGCAGCATTTTAATGAGGAGGGTTTGCTTAATTAAAGCCTGGAAGATTTAGGGAATGTGGACAGCTGAGGGATTAGCAATGTGTTACAAAGTTGTTCTTACACCTACTAGTTGATTTGGGTTCAGAAGCCAAAGTTCCTAATAAAACTTGTAGTCTTCCACTGGCTGTTCACTGGCCTTAACTGTTGATGCTCCCTGTGCCCAAAGATTGAATTCATTCTGCCTAATTTTAGTCAGAAATTTGTAGTGCTGAAGCCTGGGGTGTAGCTGCCCTGGGCGCCCACAATTTCCATTGGGGGAAATGTTCACAAAGGGCTGGAGCATGGCTTGCTGAGAGAGCTGGGACTGTTCAGCCTGAAGAAGGAGAAGACCTTATAATAATCTTCCAGTATCTAAAAGGGGCCTATAAGAAATCTGGAGAGGGGCTCTTTACAAGGGCATGTAGTGACAGGACAAGGGAGAATGGCTTTGAACTGGCAGGGGAGAATTAGATTACACATTAGGAAGAATTTCTTCACTGTGCACTCATGAGGGTGGTGAAGCCCTGGCACAGGTTGCCCAGAGAGGCTGTGGCTGCCCCATCCCTGGCAATGTTCAAGGCCAGGTTGGATGGGGCTTGAAGCAGCCTGGTCTAGTGAAAGATGTCCCTGCCCATGGTGGGGATTGGAATTAGACGAGCTTTAAGGTCCCTTCCAACCCAAACCATTTTATGATTCTGTAAAAGATGTCCATAAGGGATCAGGCCTGAGATGGGTCTTTTCCCATAGAAAGGCATGGGTGGGCCTCTGTAAGGCACTTGCTTTGTGGCTGCCAGCTGCTCAGTGCTGGTAATTGTGGTGGTGCTCGTTTGTCTTCACCCATATTTTTTTTATTTTTTTTAAACTTGATTTTTAATATATGATTAGTTTTGGAGCACCGCTGCCAGTCTGTGCTCTCTGGTTCACAAATCTGTGTGTTTGCTTTTGGCCCAGATAATATTACAAATGAAGGAGTGCCGTGCTCTCCATCACTGTCAGGTGAAGAAATGGCAGCATGTGATGGGGCTTCTGATTTTCTTTTGTCAGCTACTTCTCCAGCCCCATCTCTTTTTAATAAAGGATCCTACATGAAGCAGCCCTGAGGAAATGCCAAAGTGGGATTATCTTTCCTTCCTTTCCTTTGTTCTGTTCCTGTTTGGGTGTTTGTGGTTACAGCATTTGGGTTTGTGATCGTGAAGTATTGAGGTATTTTACTTGATTTTTAGCATTTGGGTTTCATTCAATGCACAAAATATAAGAAAGGCTGTAAAGAAATCCCTCTTAATTTACAGTCTTGTTGGTCAGTTGTGGGTGTGAGGCTGTGTACTGAATCTGTTGTCTAAGGGAATCACTGCTTTTGTGTAATTGTAGGTTTTAATGATGTGCATAGTAGAACATTCATGTTATGCCAAAACTGCTGGTTTTTAATGTATTTTACCTTCCTGGCTTAGATTTCTTCTAATGTAGCTTTTGTGTGGCATTTGATAGATAGGAAATCCACTTTCAGTCACTCCAGCCTTTTGTTTTCTCTCCTGTCTCAGATGCTTGCTTTCTGCCTCACCCTCCTCAAAGACAAAGCTTAGTTTCAAACTAGAGCTGTATTTTCTTGTTGAATCTCTCCAGCTGCATCAAACCTGCCGTGCTCGGGAGCCTTTTCCATCTCCCAGGTGCAGACTGCATCCCGTCAGTGTCTGGACTGCACATGCAGGGAGGGAACCATTTGGGAAGGACATCTGCCCTCCAGGTGGGAGTGGCTGAGCTTCATGGTGCCTGCAGAGAGCAGGGGCCAAGCAGTGGGCAAACAACTCCCCTGGCTCTGTTTCTTCCAAAGGTGCTGTTTTCCTTGGCATCAAATGTACAGTGAGCTTGGAAGTAGAAAAGATGTGCAACTTGCTGCATTTGTGCTTAGAGCCTTCTTTCTCTCCATCATCTACGTCTCCTATTGTTTGAGCATGGAGCTTTGCATAAAGGAAATTGTTTTAATTTCTTTCCTTCACACACAGGTTTATTTTTCATGTCTACTAGCAAGGGCTTGTTCTGATCACAAAAAAAAAAAAAGCCCTGAGACTGGATGTAGAATTGTATAGCAACAAGCATTTTTAGTGTGAATAATAGTAGTGGAAGCAGGGTACTACACCTTCCCTCTTTTATGACAGCTCTGAAGATGTCAGTACAAGGCTAGCTTGTTGCATAACTTGTAAATAATTTAGGCTTGCTGAGGATGGACAGTTGAATTGTATATCTGGGATAAACATACAATCTGAGCAGGAACCTCTTTGAAGTAATCATGACCAGAATCAAGGAACTAGCCTTGGAAATGGTTAAAAAGATTTACCCTTAGGAGGTTTCTCTCTTGGTTGTCTTAGGAAAAGCCCATGGCATCCTGGGGTTTTACTGGGGGAGGTCAGCAGTGGCAGTCTCTGTGACTTCTGTGCAGCTCATTCAGTTACTAGCAAAGGTACCAGGAACACGCCAGGCCAGAAAGAAAATAACTGTTGTCAGAGTGGCAGAGGAGGTGGCTTGCGAGAAGACAACAGAGAAGTATTGTCTTCATATGGTTTTTGGCTTCTTCCTGCCTGCACGTGATTCCATCTTCTGTGCTTGCACAATGGTGCTACACAGGCTCCTTCAGGCAGCGCTGGGACCCTGCTTAAGAGCTAAGCCCTCCCTCTTACTTTTTAGTCTTGCTTTTTAGTCTGCTTTAATTTGATTGTTGCTTTATGGCTGCAGTCTCAGAGATGGCACTACTGCAAACAATTTGGCTTATTTTCTCTCTTGTTTCAGATGGTTCCTTTAGCATGTAGTTAAGAAGGTGTTGTGCCAGGGAGGGAGAAAGCAGCCTCTGTTCTTCAGGTGTGTTGGGGAATGTGTTTCTAACCTGCTTGATGAAATCTTGCCACTGAAGGTAACCAAACATGGTCATAAGGACAGCACTGTTCTGCCAGCCAGTTCTCACAAAACTAGAGTTTTTTTGTGACTGTTGAAAAAGCATCGCAGCCGTCTTCTGCAATCAGTGCAGTGCTGCCAGTCAGCTGCTTCTGGCAGCATGGCTCTGTGCTGACAGTGGAAGTAGTTTGGAGGCTGGTGGACAGCTTACAGTGACTAGGTGGGTTCCAGAAAGCTTGCAGATGGTAAAGCCCATGAAGGGCTTGCTCTGCATGGGTAAGCAAGGGGCAAAGTCTGAGAGGCACACACACAGTGATCGTGGGGCAGTGCTCACCAAGCATGCTGTTGCTTGATGGATGTTTCGTGCTCCTTCATTGGCACTGAATGTGTGGCATGATGGATGCATTTTCCTGAGGGAGAACAATACAGAGGCCTTCTTCAGAAGTGTATGTTTGGAAAGGACTTGACGGACGGTGCAGAGAAATGAGCATGCTGATGCCAGGGTGGGAATAGTCCTGTGGATAAAAGGTCTGTGAAAGAGAGACCTTGCAGATGAAGTGAACAGGGCAAGTGAATGCTGGTGGCGAGAAGGTAATGGAGGAGACAGAAGGGAAATAAAGTTGTATGAGGTCTTTAGCTTCAGGGTAACAAAGCTCAAAGGCTCCATAAAAGACTCTGAAGAAAGAAGTGATGTAATAAGAAGGTTGGAGGCCTTGTATGTTAAGATTTAGGAGGGACTGTATATGGACTTGTTAAATGTTTACTGCACGTCTTGATTAAAGTCTTTTCTTTTAAACAGTTTCTTTCCCTCCCAAGAAGCCTGAGTTTGGTATTATTTTTTAAGAAATATTTTATGTCGTATTCCCAGTTCCAACACTCCACTGTAGCACTGGAGAGAATCACATTTCTTCACATTGAGCTCTCTGTTCTGCAAGCTGCTCTACTTTACACCAACTTTCTACCTTTGCAGTCACTGGCAAGGACTTGCCTGGTGCTAAGTGTCTCATTGCTCTTGTGGTTAGGTTCCTCCTAAAACTAAAATCTCTTTCCTGACTTGGAGGCAGCGCCACAGCTCCCAGTTATATGTGCAGTACTGCCCCAGTTCTTCTAGCCAAAACATCTCCCTTGTGTGTGAGAACTTTATTAACGAGTGTATATATTATGGATTCCAGCACCAGAAAAGGTCACCTATTGTGCTAGGCACTATTCAGACTTTCCTTGGCCTAGAGATATTCTGCTCTGAATGGATGTCGGCCAGGTCTGGGCTGCAGGAGGGGGGAGAAGGGAGGATGTCACAAACAAGCACAGTGGTGGTTTGTAAATGTTGGTGTTGTGATTTACCCAGGGAAATTTTTTGGTTGTGTTTGGTGCCTTTTAGGTTGTTATTTTTTTCTGAATGTAGGTGGAGACCAGAAATTGAAAGTGAGAGGGAGCAGAAAGGAAAATGAGCTGGATTTCTTGTGGGCTTTGCTTGTTTTTCTTGAACTTGCATGTCAGGGGGAGATGGTGAAAGAAGGGCCAAGTCATCATCATTTTACTGCCTCTGAAGGCAAACTAATTTCCACCATTCTGGGTATCTGTGGGTTAGTAGTCCCCTTCCCAGCACTGCGCTGAGGCTGTTCCCTGCCCCTCCGCATAGATCCCTACTCTCCCATGATTTAAAGATTCCTGAATTCATTAGCCACCAGTGGAGCTTGTGATCCTCAGCAGCTCAGCTTACTCTGAGACCCCAGGCAGAGCATTGCCAGCTGCCATTCTCCAGGCAGTGCAGCTCCCTGGGTATTAGGCAGGCAGAACTTTGTGAGCCACATTCAGAAAGCATAAGAAAGGAGACTTGGAGGCTTTCCTTTCCCCTCCCCATCTCCCTTTGCTTGTGTGTTTGTTTTTTCACTGTTGAGGAGTGGTGTTAATTCTGAAAGTACTTGATTGTAGCTTAAAATGACTGGATGTGTCTGTGGAGGGACAGCTGAGATTTGTCACCTTTTCATTTCTTAAAAAGGAAAGTTTCTGAAGGGACCAATTTGTTTGGTTATACATGCTGATTTAGGGCAGCACAGAAATTATCTGGTGAGATAGGTAAACTTGCGCTTACCTTCATGACAGAACATTGTCTTGCTTTATCCTTGGTTGTATTTTCTCATTCATGTTTCCCATAGTCATAGAAGCTTCTGAAGTGTTTTGGAGTTTCTCCTCCCTGAGCTCTGCCATCCCTTGAGGGATTATTTTTATTTATTTGTTTTGAATTTACATCCTCAAAGAATTTCCTTGTGCTATGAAGCATGGGGAAACAGTGTTATTTCCCTCCCCCCGCCCCTTACTCCCCAGGTGTGTTTCTGAGAGACATTCTTGTAGGGGTCTCATACCAGTTGCAGTGCTGGGGTGGGTCAGGACTCTTTTGATTGGTCTCCTGAGGCACTAGACAATGATATTTAGGGAAGTATATTAAAATGGGGCAGGCATGAAGTGATTGTTCTTTTCCTTTGGTTGTGTCCTCCCTGCTTCTGGTGCTTCTGGAGCTATAGTTCCCTTCTTCTTCCTCCCTACCGCCAGCATTAGTCCTCTCAATTCCTCATCTTCTAAGAATTTGTACAAGCAAGCAGGATTTTCTTGAAATAATTATGCAGGGGGGTTACCTTTGGAAAACGGCCTGACATATTACCATTGAGTTGCTCAGATTAATATTCCTTACATGCATCTGCTCTAATAGCTTTTGTTTGGGAGTTCCTCCTCTGGCAGTAATGGTTAGATATTTGAATCATTCAGATACTTAAATCATTGCAGTTTTTTTAAATGGTGATGTAATGGAAATGACAAATCATAGAGTTGCCATCTGCATGCAGGAAAAATAATCTGATATTTAGCATGCAGTGTTGAATGGAAGAGCAAGAGGAGTTGGGATTTTGTGCTATGGCCATAAGCGAGCTGATGGGGTGCCGCTAGGTGGCAAGGTGAGAGGTAATGTGCCTGGGTTTATTTTTAATGTGCTAATTCAAATGGTTAGAAACAATCTCCATGTACACAGGCTGGTTTCTGTGCGGGTGTCGTGTGCAGTTTTTAGTCTTACAGGCAAAGTTGTTTTGATAAACAGCACTGCGGTTAGAAATCCCTAGAGACGCTGACAAATCCATTTAATCTCTGAAGGGGAACGCACGGAATGGGAGAGGAAAGCCGCTTCAAGCTTGATTTAACCACGTGAGTCTTGCAAAAAGTATAGCTTACTGCAGAAATTACTGGTAATCAGACATGCTGTCACAAACAGACAGCGAATGTGTAAGTGTAAAACACTTACACCAGCCCCATCACAGGCTAGACAAAGAAGGTTTCAATGGGAATTTGTATCCATGGATAATGGCTTAAAGTGGTAATTGATGCCAGCTGCATAAAATCACTAGGAAGGGCTCACCAGCTGCCTCTCTCCTCCAAGAAGAAAGGATGTACTTTTGTATTACTTCATGAGAATGACAATCTCTCACCTCAGTCCGTTTTAATTTTCTCCTTTTGTGATCCTGGCACCTCTGCAAAAGGAGGGACTGATAGTGGTGGTTCAGTGCGTGTGTTGTCAGGAGGAGGTGAGGGACCTTCTATCTCTCAGGCTGGCTCACATGCCGAAATCCGGGGATGGCCACCAACACACCTCCCTTCTGCACAGTAGGATCCCTGCTACAGACTGCAGCCTGTCCTCCCCGCGGCAGCATGTTCATAAGGAGACTTGTGCGGAAATGGTCTTATCCGGTGAGATTTTTGGGTGGAATTCATCTCGCCCTGATGTGAGGCATCTGCAGGATTGGTGTATGGATCTTGGCTAGTGACCTCATCCTCCTTTTATAGTTAGTGGGAGAGAAATAAATGCCGGTAGGGCGTCCATTGTTTGGTCTCCTTCAGATGTCCACATCAGAATGAAATCAGTTGGACTCTGGGAAAAAAAACTGTTCCTGAATCTGTAACAGAACAATTTTGGTCTGGTCACCTTTGTTTTTTTCTCTTCTCTTTTCTTCTCTTTTTCTCTTTTCTCCTTTTTCTTTTTCCTTTTTCTTTTATCATTTTCTTTTCATCTTATACCAGTTGTTGTACCCCAGTGGTACTGCAGACTTTCTCCATGCTGATTAATCCTCATGATAGTTCCTGTTGCCACAAAGTCTTCAGGACTCAGTACCAGAGAGATATCGATCCACACTAAATCAGTGGCGTCCTCCAAAGGCCTGGCAAGAATTACTGAGACCTTTTATTTTTGTAGGCTGTAATTTGGACTGGCTTGAACTGTAGGTGAAACACTGTTTGTGTTGTGGACAAATGCTCAATGACAGCTGAAAAAGGAGTTTGGAACCATTCTTAGCCTTAGTTAAGGGAGATGCTTGGTGTTGCTGCAGGCCACTGAGCAGGTACTTTGACACAGCCGCAAGGAGAAAATGGAAGAGCAGTAATTGCCTGCAGTCTTCTGGGTCTGTGTGCACCTTTTTTGTTATTGTTTTGTTTTTTTTTTGGGGAGTGTTTGTTCTATTATCTTATTTTTCAGAAGTAGATCTGTCTAAGCATTGCCATTTTGGCTGTTGTTACAATGCGTAAACATGAAGAACCTTTAGGGCATCCTGCCCATTGTATTGTAAATGCTATTGTGTTCATGTGCTGAGGGTAGGAAGTCATTTTCTTATGAAAATCTCAGTACAAAGTACCAGATTAATCCAATTATGCATATTAACCCGTCAACAATCAGGTCCCAAACCAGTAAGTTTAATAAAGCTCCCCTTACAGTTCTTGGTTGTTTATTTTTTTGCCTAAATTCAAAGTTCAGTGTGGTAGTTTTGAGCATAAGCATGAATTCATATGGTCTAAATAAATAACAGAATCTCACAAAAGCAAGGACACCAGAAGCAGCTGAGGAAGCCCTGAGTTAGCTTTTGGCTTAAAAAGCTGTTCTGATAATGCTTTCTCCCAGGGCTACTATTCACTAGCAACTTTGATTTACAAGATTATTTTACTATTTTGTTCAGTGTTCCAGAAATACACAGTATTTTAAAAGATGCATCATTGAGAAGATTTAAGAATAGTTCCTCCCTGGTGCATTTTGGGAATTCTCTCATAATTTACGAGTAAGCACTGCATCCCACTGTTAGTGTATTTGAAATAACTGTTTGCTTCGTAGCATAGGGTGTTTTCTTGTGCTAAAGCCGGGGCTACTAGTGTGTATAAATAGTTAACATATACTTAGTATTAACATCTGCATAAGTCATAAATAGGATATTTGATTGCTAGCATGGTACAAATTGCAAGGAAGTTTAAGGCTTAAAATTTTCTCATGTAATCAGTTTTGACATTACGGGATAATCAAAATATTGATGCTACTGTTTCCATCAGCCAGCTACCCTAGGGAACAGGGGTTTCAGTTTCTTCCTGGAATCAGCTTAAGGTAGACATTTTCCCCCTGGATGTTGAAGGCTGGAAAACTGTGGAGGGGATAAAGATTGTGCCTGAAGGGGTAAAACCCAGCTGCCTTCTCATTCATTGCCTTAAGAGGTGCTAGATGATGGCTCTCGCTGTCTAGGTGTGGTAAAAGAGCTTGAGGTGCAAATGGTGTTGTCTTACTTGGTATCCACTGGGAGCCTGCTTAGACATCACCTCAAAGCATGTGTGGATCCTTCCATGCAACACATCCTACTGTCACTTCCAAACCGGATTGTGGGTGTTTTTAAGGAGCGGTTGCATAGTGTTGCCCATTTCATCTCTTTGAAGGGATGACCTCCTTTCACCCAAGCTGCTCTCTGCTTGGCACCTCTCTGAGGTGGGGGAAATCCTTCCTCTGCCTTTGTGTCCCAGCATCCTGTTTACTGCCCTGGCTCCTGGCCCTCTCTTCCTGATGCACTTGTTCTTCCTCCATGGAGGCAGAGGAAACTTGTGCAAGAGGTGAATGCCTTGTCCACAAGGAGAGAGGAATTCCTGACATCCACCTCTTCTGTCCTGTGTGAGCCTCATGCTGGCAACCAAGGGGGGGACCTTGTGGTCCCCACTGTGGGCGTACTCCACTCAGAGGTTGTGCTTTGGTGTCCAGCTGCATTAAGCCACTGTTCTGGCTTTTAAACAGAAATGATTGCAATTTTGAAAATCCAAGGAGAAAAAATTGAGGAAGATGGAAATAATGCTCCTCTGTCATAAATTCACAGATTTTTCCAGTTTCCTAGTTCTCTGGGTTATGTAGAATAAAAGCTTGCTAGCTGTGTATTTGCTTAAGGTATTACAAGCAAAGTTTTTTTAAACAGATCCTGTCTTGCTCCATTATTGTATGAAGTCCAGTGCATCCTTCATTGCTTTTTTTTTCCACTATTAAAAACTTGGGAAAGTAAAGGTCTGGTTTAGACCCTCTCAATAAACAGGATTTTGATGAATATCTGCTGAGCATGATGCTGGTATAAATTGAACTTTAAAAAAAATCTGCTTTTGTGAAAGATAAGAGGAAATAAATAATGCACGTTGTGTTAAACATGTTTTTGTGGTTTATTTTTTTTTCCTAAAGGACGAAGAAGAAGAAATCAAACTGGAGATTAATATGCTAAAGAAATATTCTCATCATAGAAATATTGCAACTTACTATGGTGCTTTTATTAAGAAGAGTCCTCCAGGACATGATGACCAACTGTGGGTAAGCAGATATTTCTCAAGCATGTTCATAATTTTTTCCCTTTTGGATACAGTTTGAGGATGACAGATATATCATATTATGGAAAGACAAGCTAATAGAATTTGGTGCTTGCCTGAATGCATAGATAACTGAATCACATAAGCTAATCATGCATCCTTAAGAGGATGGCTGAACCAAGATTCATTGCTATTAGCTCTTTAAGTAACTTTTCCCCCTGTTTCCCAGATGGATAGTAATGTGTTTCATGGGAACAAGGCAGATGAACTGAGCAGTAAGAATGTGTGGCTGTTAAAAAAAGGCTGCACTTGAGAGCTGTACCCATTATGTTTCTCATCTCACTTCATCTACACCCTCTAGAGTATTGAAGTTTGGGCTTGAAATGGCAGGGTGCAGACATCAGTGTGTGTTCTTCCATAAATAAATGTGAGTTAAAGAATAAGATGTGTTGCAATGGTGTGATCAGTTTGATTCCTTCAGCATTGGATGTGCTCTTACTGCTGTTCCTGCTAATGCATTTTGCATAGCTGAGCAAATCCAGATTCCCAGCATTAAATTACAGTGATTAAATCAGTCCTTGAAAATGTGGTAACTAATGTGAGACATATCCCATATACGTCTGACACACACAGTGGAGACATTTGATTTGAATCCATTTTCCAGGCAGAGATCTAAAATAAATGGTACTCTCTGCTTCATAAGGGTTTCCCAAATCAGTTGTGCAACCTGATCATTTTACTTCACTAGACAGCTGGGAACTGGATTTAATGTTGGTTGCACGCTGATACTTGTTTTGCAGCTTGTCATGGAGTTTTGTGGAGCCGGCTCTATCACAGACCTTGTGAAGAACACGAAAGGGAATACTCTGAAAGAAGACTGGATAGCATATATCTCCAGAGAGATTCTCCGGGTAAGGAAAATAGTCTGCTCCACTTGAAAAGGCAGATACACTCTTGCAGAGATGTAGCTGAGCTTGAAGTTCTGCAAGAAGCTGTTTCTGATGAATCCTGTTAGCTTGGAGAGTACTTGGGAGCAGATAGATGTCTGCTCCACATCATTTAACTTGGTGTGGGTGTGAGTTGTACTGTATTGTAACAGCAGCCTTGCAGAAAATAGCAATCTTTAGTCAAGGGGAAGAACCAGTGACCTTACCTATTGTACCAGCTGTGGAACAGCTGCCATAAGACACTGTTTTTGAGAAGCTTGAGATTGTGACAGCAGCGCAACACAATAAGGTGTGGAATGGTCTTTTCCAAATGTGCTTTCAGCCGTAAATCACTGCTCCTAATCAAGTCTGTGGAGGAAGGGGATTGTTGGCCCAGGCCAGCAGTCAGGGTTTCTGTACTGTCATGAGCTCTGGTACTGTGGATTCCTGCAGCCTGTCTAGAGCAAGCAGCTGCACTGTATGTGGCTGTGTGCTGTGTACTGCTAGCAGACAGAGCTGTAGAAGTTTCTCAGGAAGAGGATTGTCGCTTACCGGTTTTTCTAAAACTGAAGCTTTAACTGATTACTCTTCACATTTAATTTCCAGTTGGTAGACCTTAAGTGCTTTTTCAATTGTCATCTGTTTGCTGCACTAAATAAATCTGGTGTGTTTTTCCTCGTGCTTCTTTGTAAAACAAATTGCCTCCTACTCAGACCACTACACAGTATGTTTGTTCAATTGCCTCATCATAAGTGAAGTTCTGAAGAGGAAACCACCTCTGGGTCTTGCATAAATCGATGCTGCTGTGGTTTCTGTTGCACGTTTGCTTTGCCGTGGCAATTTCTAAGATGGTGAGGGAGGGAGATACATGGTTCTGGTCTCTTGCTCCAATTCCAAATGCTAGGAGAGTTTAGCTGCTGGTGTTTGGGCTGGTTGTTTATGAAGCAGAAAAAGAGTTGAATACCTACTGATGATTATATTTAAAATCAAATAGATAATATGCTTTAATACAGGAAAAGCTAACTTCTGCAGGACTGCTTTTATGCTTAATTTGAGGACTGTCACCTTGGAGATATTGCATGCTATGTTGCATTCATCTTGGGTTCTCTTTATGTAAAGTAGTTAACGCTTGCTAAAAGGAAAAAATGATTTACCTCAGAGAAGAGTTAGGTGAAAGCTATTTTCTCATTCCTGTGAGAGATTACCAAAAGGAGCTTTCATTGCTTGCCAGAAGGAACTGGAATATCTGGAAAGAAGGAATGTTAAACTCACATTGCTATGAGACATTGCAAAACCTGAATCGACACCAAATTTGTCATAAAGGAGACAGGTTGTGTAAGAGAAAGTTAAAATGACCTAAAGTGCCAAAGGTTGGTGCAGGTAGAGACAGAGGTGAGGGTCCACCCAGTTTGAGGGGCCTGGGGGCTGCAAGAGTACAGTGACATGCTCCTCTGTCTCATGCCAGTGCTTTGCAAACACAAATGTGTTTTTCAGTAAGGCTGGATGGTACTCTGGAGAGAACAGATGATTATCTCTCTGGCTGGGTCGGTGTAGCACAAGGCTTTGAAAAGTATCCTGTATGAAGCTGTGGAAAAACCTGCGTTCCTGTGAAAAATAAGACCATGCTTAGCATTAGCAGCCAGCAAAGGGTCTTTGGGACATGAGCCGTTCACTTGATCTGCTCGTGACATGTGTGGGGAGGAGCTGAGCATGGTGGGTTTTTTTGTCACGCTCATTAACTCTTTTAAAAAAAGAAAATAGCCCAGTGGTTATGTAGGCAAACTGGTAAATGATCATTTAATGAAGAGCATGTGTTAGGAAATATTTCTCTACAGCAGCCACTACTCTTTAACCTCTTGCAGCTGTAAAGGTTCTATTCCTTTATTTTTCATAAAATGTTAAAAGCCTATGAGGGCAGCATGAACAGGCAAGACGATCCCACCGGAGACCACAGTTTTCCGAGCAGAAAGCTGAGGAGAAACCAAAATACAGGCAGTTGCTAAGAGGGTTGCCTGTTGTTCTTCCAATTACATTAGAGAGTAAAATACAACATATGTCTTCCTCAGCCCTCCCTCCACATGGCTAACGCTCTGCGGCATGCATCCAGGTGCTGTCTCAACAAAAACCACCGTATGCCAGGAGGTTTTGTTTCCTTTGGAAAGTAGAAGGCTCATACTTTTTCTTTTTTTTTTTAATTCCTTTTGCATGTGTTTTGGAACAGTTATCATGCTTTGGGGCCAGAACTGCAGCTCTGCAGTAGAGCTTTTGTTTGTCGTCAGTTGTCTCTTGTCCCCAAGCATACCTCAAGCCAGTCTATCACCCCTCCACACCCTTCTGGGGGTGCATATATGCATGTTCATGCTGCCTTCTTTCTTCCTCCACTCCTCTTCCCTGGACTAAATTCTGGGTGACCCTGTGTGTGAGTGCTGGATGTCAGTGACATGTAGTGGTGCTGATGCCTTTTACAGCGTCAGTGTGTTTCTGGGAGCTGAACTTTTCTTCACGCAGCAACTGAGAGGTGTTTGCACAGTGCAGATATTGGGCTGTGTTTAAGTACAGCATGTGTGTAACCTGGGGCCTCTACTCCATTACCAAAAGCTATATGGGTGGTGTGCTACTACAAAGGTTCCCATGGGTCACATTGCATCCAGCTACTGAGCAAGAGCCCAGGACCCCATGCTATGGACTTTGGGGATGCTGGGAATAGGTAGCCTGTTGCTAAACAAAAAACCTAATTCTGAACATTCTCTCCTTGCTTCCTTCTCTTTAATGCAGGGGTTGGCACATCTTCATGCCCATCATGTGATTCACAGGGATATCAAAGGGCAAAATGTGTTGTTAACAGAGAATGCAGAAGTGAAACTTGGTAAGTAGGCATGCACGTCCACTTCCTCATTCGTTCAGCCTTTGCTTTTATCAGGTTTCCAAATCAAGTTTGTCTTTTAAAAGCCCGGCAACATGTTCTGTAGCATGAGTGCTCTGTCACTGCTCCTATGTGGATTGAGGCCCTGCATGTATTTCCTCTTGCCTCGGGAAGATGGAGTGCAGGTTGTTGTATTTCATTAGATGAGGTTGGCTTTCATGCCAGAATCAGTGTGGGGATCATTTTATTTCCCCCACCAAGCTGTGCGTGACTTATGTTCATTCTGAGTACCTTTATTCTGGACTTGGGAAGTCATGGGAGTGTCTGTTCTGTTTGGCTTTAATAGCACCTACTGTTCAGGTTCTAGACGCAAAAATACGATCAGCACTCTCAAGGGGCATCAAACTAAAATCACAGTTCCAGCTCTGACATGCCTGCCGAAAACCATGCTCATCCCTCCTCTTTCCCTTCCAAGTGGACATACTCTTTTTTCTTCCTCTGTAATCTGTCTCTTCCAGTTGCTGCACACTTTAACCTTCTGAGTTTGTATCACACTGCACTAGCCGCCTTTTTTGTTTAAATATAGAGCCATGCTGAAGCCCTCCCACCCAGCCCACATCCCTTCTGTTTTGCATTACACCTTCCTGCAGCACAAGGCATGGGAAGATGTCCTGGCTGCTGGAGAAGGAAACTCTCAGGAGAGCTTTTCTTCTTTTGGTCCAGAGCGGAGAGCAGTAGCTCCCAAACCGTTGCTCCCGCTGAACTCATCTAAACAAGTTTGTCGGTGTCACCCAGCTGATGGATGCAGTGAAGCTGACCCAGCCCTCCTAGAGCAGATGCAGTTATTACTGTAAAAAGACATCTATCACTGTGGCTGTGAACAGGAAGAAAACACTCCTGTAATGTAATTGCCTTGTACTGAAATGGGCATCTGTTCTGCAATCTATGTGTGTGTGGTTAAAGTTAGCACCTCTTGAATAAGCCTCACCTTCTGCTCTGTGCATTAGAGCAGAGTAATTCCCTGAGTAATAGATTATTTTTGCTGTCCAGTTTTAGAGCAGAAAAGGTGGACAGCCAAAAGGGAGGTATGTTCATGCATGTTTTTTTCCCATAGCATGAGAGGTACCTCTGGAAAGGAGCTCCTTCTGTATAGGTAAAGGTGCTTGGCTTCACCATTTGGAAGGGAATAGCCCTTCCTCAGACTCCCAGGCTGTATTTTTGCAGCTGTATGCTCCCTTCTACACAGGCAGGCTGGTGAGAGGTGCCGGAGAGGTGGTTGTATGCTGCTATGTCCCTTGATGCTTGTGGTCCAGGCACATCGCATGTGAACCACAAGGGCTTGGCTGCCTTACGATTAGTTGACATATTTCTCCTCAGCATGGTTCTCCCATGTGGCACATCCACAGGATTTTATTTCCAACTCACAGAAGTAATCATTGCATTTTTTTTTCCCTTCTTATTTTATTTTATTTTACTCTTTTCCCACCCGCAGTGGATTTCGGTGTGAGCGCTCAGCTGGACAGGACAGTTGGCAGGAGAAACACTTTTATTGGAACTCCGTACTGGATGGCTCCAGAAGTTATTGCCTGTGATGAAAATCCAGATGCTACGTATGATTACAGAGTAAGAGAGTCCTGTTCACAGGAAAAAAAAAAAACAAAAACAAAACAGCATACAAAAAATATGCAGTTGCAGTATCAGCAAGCATCCTTGAATGGTATCAGTTTTTGAGACTTCTTATGCTTGGTAGGAGTGACACCATTTTGTGTAGGTGCATTCTTACTACAGGAGTACAAGTTATGGGTAATGTCAAATTGTGACCTTTAACAGTTGCTGTAACTTGTATTATCATAGCTTCAAGACATAAGGAACATAGGACTTCAGTGTGCTGTAGGTGCTCAGAGAAGGCAAAAAAGAGTTTAACTGGGAAAGCTCGTGTTCTCAATTTGTATAATGGTTGTAGCTTAAATTATGTTAGACTATGTCCCAGTTATTGTAGTAACCCAGAAGAATGTGTTTTAGGTGTTGCCTTAAATAGAACCACCATCTGGAGAGCCAATAAAGTACAGAATGACCTCTTTAAACTGTGCCTATTCCTCATTTCAAGATACATATACATGTTGATAAAAAATTATCCATTGCAACATTTCTCAGCAAATAATTTTTAATGTAGTTTGCTGCAAACTAGAGATTCAGTTACAGCAAAGCCCATAATTGACTTGATGGTATTTGTGCCGCCACTAAGAATTTTATGTGTGTGTGTATTTGCAGTTAAATTTCTCTAGTGAAAGGATATTGTAATCTTAAAAATTCTTTTCAGCTAGCTTTAAGGAAAGCACAAAGAAAGAAGAAATGTAAAATGCATTTCAAAAAAAGATCTTGGACTATTGCAGTTGTTCCAGCTTCTAACCAAAGGCAACTAAGATACCAGCCTGTGATTAAGGGCTTACAATTACTTTTAGAGCTGAATATCAATTAAATGAATTTGCTAAGATTGATAGAGCTATTAGCTATCAGTATGTTTGTGTATGCCTATTTAAAAAAGTGAGATTATTTGAATTGGTGTCTTTGTACCTTTTGACTGAATCAGATTTATCCTGTTTCTCTTGATTTGATCACTTTTTACATCCATCAGCACATTGTACCAAAGCTAATGCTTTATATCTTTCCAGATGGAGTTACTAGGTAGGAAGGGTGGCTACTAAATTATCTAGTAAAGGAGAAGAACTTTCAGCAGCATTTGTTCATGCAGGAGTGATGTGAAAAATAACTCCCTGTGCCCCTGAAGACACCGGTTTATTGTTTCTGGTGGGCCTGTATAGCTTTCTCCCCAAAAAGGAAAGTGACTTGCTGAATTGGAAAAGGCAATCATTAGAAATACTTCTCTGCTTGTAGTGAAAGAGCTTATTTGCTCATTAGTTCCGAGTAATTTTTTTAAACATCACTCTTATAATCAGAAATGGAGACTGTTTTGCTCAACAACAGCTCTCTTTCAGCAGCAGCTTTCCTGGGGAGATTATTTCAATGGCTGACTGTTCTCATTGTGAAAAATTTTTCTCTTGCGTCTAGTCAGAATCTCCCCTAGAGTAACTTGTGCCCATTACCCTTTGTCATGTCCATGTGACTCTTGTAAACAGGAGTTTTAAATACTGGAACTTGATGATAAGTTCTCCCTAAGCCTTTTTTCCTCAAGCCTGAGCAAACTAAGCTCATTCAGCCTTTTCCTATACAGCAGGCTCCCAGTCCTTCGATCATTTTTGTGGTCCTTCTTTGAACCCTCTTCAGCCTGTCCACATCTATTTTTGCATAGCGAGGACCAAAACTGAACACAGTATTCCAGGTGTGGCCTGGCAAACATCGAGTAGAGTGGGATAATGACTGCTTTATCTCTGCTGGTGATGCCTTTTTTTGATGTCACCCAGCACCCTGTTGGCTCTCTTTGCCAAAGCAGTGCACTGTTCACTCATATGGAGACGGTTGTTCACCAAGACCCCAAGGTCTCTTTCCAAAGAGCTACTCCCCAGCCAGGGAGATCACAGCCTGTGGTGCACTTCTGGATTGTGTTTATCCAGGTGCAAGACCTTATATTTGCTTATATGCTGGCTTTTCCCAATCGTGGCTTCATTTGACTTGTAATAGCCTCTAGGAGGTTTCTCTCCATCACTTTCCTGGAGACTGAAATAAGACTTATGGACCTATAATTTTGTGGATCCTCCTTTAAGCCCTTCTGGTAAATGGGGGTTAGATTTGGTTTCCTCCAGTTTTCTGGAATGACCCACAATCTCCACAACTTCTCAAAAATTATGGGAGAGTGGCCTTGTAATGACATGAGCCAGCTCTTTTAGCACCCTTGGACAGACATTGTCAGAGCCCACCTATGTGTAGGGATCAAGCTCCTGCAATAGTTCATATACCAACTCTTCCTTCACTGATGCTGGATCTGTGTTTGCATCAACCTGGAGTTTAGCTCCCAAGGCCTGGACCCAACAGTGCTGATAAACACAGAGGTGAAGAAAATGTTGAGAACCTCTGCCTTTAAGATGTTTTTGGTGATTGATTCACCTTGCCTGTTCAGCAGCGGGCCAGTATTTTCCTTCTGCTTGTTATTTATATACCTGAATCATAGAATCAACTAGGTTGGAAAAGATATTTAAGATCATCAAGTCCAACATTTCTTGTAGTTTTTGGCATCTCTGGCCAATTTCAATTCTAGCTGAGCTTGTGCTTTTCAAACTGCATCTCTGCACACCCTGACAATGCCCTTGTTCAGTTCTTTGTAAGCAAGGGAATATTGAAAACTGTTGTCTCATAGAGTTAGATTTCAGGCAAATGTATTTTTCATTGTCATAATGTGAAAGTATTTTCATATTTATTTGAAAGGGCTGTTTGCATACTCTGTAGGGGTATGCATAGGCATTTCTGCATGTGTATATGTATTATATGAAAAGTATGACGCTGTTACAAGGAAAATGTAGCTTGTATTGTTTAAATAGCTGTGGTATTCGGTTTCGGTCTCACCTACAGGGCCTCTGTAAATAGTACTGTCTGAATGGGTAAATCCACCTACTAACATATGGTGTCTCTCTTTTTATGCAGAGTGACCTTTGGTCATGCGGCATTACCGCCATAGAGATGGCAGAAGGAGCTCCCCGTAAGTGATACATATGTTTCTCCAGTGGGCTGATTAAGACTGAAACATATACTTGGGAGATGCTGGTTGTAATCTAAGCCTAGTTTTGAGGTTTCCAAAAGTATCTTCATGTTATTTCTGTTCTCTTTGGTTTTGCCTGCCATATAAAAATAAAATCCCATAAATAGCAATGCTTTCGATAAAGATAGGATTGTGTTTAAGCACTTACAGTGCAGACTGGAGTAATTTAATTTCTATAGTAGGGATATTGGAAGCTAATCGAGTGTCAGACTTCCTTCCTATGGGTAGTATATTGTGTTTTGGAGTTGTGTCCCAATTTTTGTATGGCCTGGCCTGGGATGCTGAAACCTCAGCCAGGGAGGGGGCAGTGGGGCCTCAAGAAAACCGACCTTAATGAAAAAAGCATCTGTAGCAATTGTTTCTGTGTCGGCTTTCTGTTGGTCTGGGTAATGCTAACATTGCTTCTCCTTTTGTTTCCACTCGTCAGTGGGTGGTGTTGATCTTCAGTGACATGACTCAAACTATAAATCCACCTCCAACACAAAGTGTTGAACTTAATGCTCCCTGCTTGATAATCCTTATCTGTTGTTAGGGGTATTTTTGAGAGAGAAACCTGGAAACCAAAAATGCACAACTTCTAATAGCTTATTTTCTGAATAATATAGCTTCTCCTTTCTGAATGTGAAGGCAGACAGCAGATATGTGCAAGGAGGGCAGAAAGATTTAAAAAGAAATTAGGCATGATGTTTTGATGTTTAATGATGATTTTTATGGAAGTCCTTACTGAACCGTTGCTACCCTCACTCGCAGCCAGAGCTCTGTATTTACAAATAACAGCCTAAGGAGCCTAAGATTTAGTTAGTTAATGTTTTTCTACATATAGGCAGCTACCACCACCACACAACAACCCAGCTTGAAACCTTTGTCTTTGAAATAATGAAGTTGAAATGAAGTATTGATATTTTCCTAGCTAAAATATGGACATTTCATTACAGCTGCTGCCTGATCTTTTGTTGTTGTTCTTAATGTGAAATTTATAAATTCAATCACAATGCTCTTGTTCTGATTCATGTTTTAAGAGGTCTAAAGGTTTTTGTTTGGTTTTTTAATCCCTAATTGACCATTTGCATGAATGCCCATGTGAGAGCTGCTCCCTGGACACCTCAGCCAGCGCTGTATTAACAGTGTTTGAGCTACTACTTCTTGATCTCCTTTTTTGCCATACCTTTTTGTTTAGTGCATTGGGTTGCCTGGATGGCTTTCAATTAGAAGCTGTGTCTGTGGGTTTTGTAAGCCTGGAATTACACAATAATATTTTTTAATTTCCAAACGAAGGCAGAGCTTGGTCTCAATTTGTGTAAAAGCACATGAGGGGCATTTGAAAAGTAAGCAAGGATCCAGTGTGAATTCTGAGCAGCTCTTGCCTTGGTCTGTCTGGTATTTGGACTCTCCCTCCTTCTCCGGTGACAGCTGAAGAGTCCCATCTCTAAGCTTGGTGGTCTGATGGGATCCACAGGCATCCAAGGGATGTCTCTGCCAAGGTTGTGACCCCTTATTTCTGAATCCAGAATCTTCTTCACATCAGTCTGTTTCTTCTGAATTTCTGTTGTGTGGAAAACGTTACCTCATCTTCCAGTGATTGTTCAGGCTGAGACTGATGCTGAAAGAGGTCAAGCATAGGAAGATGATAAAAGCCAGAGGATATGTTTCTAGTGACTTTTCTTGTGCAGCCTCTCCCTACTCTCGTTTCCCCTGTGTTGGTTTTGCCATGGTGCTTTGCTGTGGAGCAGAAGGATCCTTAAGGCAGAGAACCCAGCCTTCCACAAAGTGGCTGGTGAAACAAATGTGACTTATTTTGACAAAAGGAATGGGTTTATATTTGAGTTCTGTGGGAATCCTTTTTTTTGATATAAATCTTCCCATGCTTCAAAACTGTTAGGAAGCAGAGTAAAGAAAATCTCCAAGACTGGATAGTGAAAATGAGGCGTCGTCCATAATGGGAGAGAAGGGAAGTTTGTATGAAACAGTAACTGTGTCATTCTTTTCCTTTTGCCATCATCATCTCCCAATATTTTATTGACTGGAATGTATGTTAGATGACTTGAGGTTGGAGGAGGGCCATGCACAGTTGTTCCCACCATGGTTGATTCTGAAGGTTAATCCATGCCTCAATCTCTTTCTCTTTTTGGGGCCACCATTGGCACACTAAGCTGTGGAATTGCCATTTCAGACTAATTCCATTTAACTGTGTTGCTCTCTGTGTCTGCTGCATGTGTGGTCAGGATAGTGAGAATGGTTGTGGCAGCTAAAGCCATGTGGTACTGAAAGAGCAACTAAGCCAACATCTGTATATTCTGTTTGGTTTTGTTTTCTTTCCTTCAGCTCTTTGTGACATGCATCCCATGAGGGCACTCTTTCTGATACCCAGGAACCCTCCGCCACGGTTAAAATCCAAGAAATGGTATGTGTTAGTTTATACCTTGTTTGTGGCCCTTTTTGTAGCATGTTGTGTTCTTGTGTCTCATTGCATGCTGTTTTGTTCCCACTTCCAGAGAACCGTGAAGCAGTTTAAGTTATCAAAAATCACTCTATTATCTTCTGTGCTTCTGAATCAAAGCATGAAATAAAAAGCATACGTTGATTCTATTTGTCCCAGAGAATTTTTGTCTTGAATTGTGTGAAAATAAAAACCAAGCTTTTTTTCTTGACAAAGCTGCGTCTGTATTAAAGTGACAAATGGATCCGTATTTTAAAAGATAAACTCCTGCAGCACTCTTAATATGCAGTATGTTTTCTCAGATGTATTGTAACACAGAAACAGAATAGTACTATAGTGTTCTAGTTGCTAAGTTGAAAGGAGCTATTAAAACTAATGAAAGCTTTTACTATAATTATTGCAAACTATTGGAATTGAGTATGTGCTTCTTGCCAGCAGAGAAAAATCCATTAGTATCGGAGGATTTCCTCCCAGTTACTGGTTACACTGGCACATATGAAACAGAAATACTCCCTAGAAAGAGGTTTCGTATAGATTGAATGTGATCACAGGATGCTGTGATCCTGTCAAAATAATGAAGTGATTTGACTGCCTATTCAATATCAACATAATATAAACTTGGCTTGCTTGCTGGGCTTGGGCTTTGCCCAGATTGACTTATTTATGCATTTGTACTGTCAAGGCATCCCTCTCCCTCTCTCATACTTGCTTTCTGCATATATTAAAGTAATAGAGATGCATATGCAGTATTTGCATAAGCCTTTCATTAACCTTTTTTTTTTTTAGAATAATAACACTTAAAGTGTGAGGAATAAAAGAAAACAAAATAAACAATAAAGTTACCTTGAATCCAACCTCTTGGATTCCAGTAGGAAAGTGAAGTGATGGATGGAAACTGTTTTTACACTTAACCAAGGTAGTAGAAGTATTTGCTGCCTAAGCACAGGAGTGGGCTGTGAGCACCTAGCAATCAAACAGTGACTCTGGCCAAAGCCAGTGCTGCACTGACTCAACTATTGTGGTAGTGTGCTTATGGCAGGTTATGAGAAAATAGGCCCAATGATGAAAAATGTGGGTTTGAGTATGTACATTATTGTCATTTTGCAAGGTGACTCGTTTGGTGACTTCTATCAGGAGGTCCTCTTTCAAGCGCTCAGATGAAGTGCAAATTTATTCCCATGCCCTGCCACTTTATGTGGCATGCAGTTCAGGTCAGTTCATGCCCTTAAATTGTGTTGCTGAAAATTTGTTCCCAAGTGCCTGTGTTGAACAGACAACATTGTTCAACACCTGCCTGTTGTTCTACAATGAATTTATGCGTGGCTCTTTGGATAAAAAGTAAAGTAATCTTAAATGCTTGTAGTCCTATCTCAGTGATCCCAAGTGTGTACAAAAGCGGTGCAGTGCTGCTTGAGTCAGAGGAAATGTTGGACGTAGTTCTTGTGGCTTTCGGGATGGCTGCTCTGAAGCAGACGTGCCCTTAGATAGCATGGGCAAGTTTAGACACACCAGAGCTGCCCTGCCTGTGCTCTGAGCAAGCTGGATGCTACCCAGCAGAGCTGTGTTTGCATGATTTGACTTCACTAACAGATCCTGCCTTTCAGGGCAATTATGCCTGTGAAAGAAGGCACATCACTATGAGGCTGTGCCTAAACACTGCAGGTACGTTGGCATCACCCTGTGTCCATCCAGCCCAGTGCTCAGCTGGAGCACACTCCACTCTGTTTGAAGGCATACTTGTGGACAGGACTTGTATCATCCTCTGGGGCACAATGGTTTTTGAGGAAAGGAATTAGTCTTTGAGAAAGAGCAGAAGAAAAATGCTTGAGCTGAGTTTTACCTCTGACCTTGCTTTGTTTTGTTTTGTTTTCTTTCCTGTGTTCTCAGGTCTAAAAAGTTTTTCAGCTTTATAGAAGGTTGTCTAGTGAAGAATTACATGCAGCGACCTTCTACAGAACAACTCTTGAAGCACCCGTTTATACGTGACCAAC
Source organism: Forpus xanthops (assembly GCA_032466535.1). NCBI lineage: Eukaryota > Metazoa > Chordata > Aves > Psittaciformes > Psittacidae > Forpus > Forpus xanthops. Next base: position 85,867 of record JASSUY010037575.1, on the reverse strand, counting down.
CAAATGAAAGGCAAGTCCGAATCCAGCTTAAGGACCATATAGACAGAACCAGGAAGAAGAGAGGAGAGAAAGGTATGCAGCTTCTAAAAAACAAGTATTGTGCTTGTTAAAACTATGCATTTTTGTTCTACTTTGCATTCTAAATTCCCACCACTAGAAAAGCACCAAATAACCCAAACCCTTGAAAGGTTCTTTTTTAATTTCATGTTTTGACTATCAGCAAACTTTTAGTTTTTTGTTCTGGCCTCTACAGAGAACAATCAATTCAAATGTCTTATTTTCAGATAAGTTAAATTTACTCACTTCTGTGCCTCTTCCATAAGAGCTTTAAGCAGTATTTAGGAGGATATTGGTGTATATAGCCTTTTCCTTTTTGATCTATGGTAGGTTCATTCCAGAAATGGTGCCATAAATCAGACTCACAGGAAATAACCCATTACAAGAGCTATGAAGCAAATGTTCAGCCTGTTCCCTTTATTCAGGTGGTGCTGAGGTTCTCCAGGTGTCTTGTCTTACATATACAACCTGGTGTCATTCAGGGAATTTGCTGAAAGTCTGCCACAAAGCGCTATGCTGCTCTACAAGTGTGGGAGGATGGGCTTGTATATGTAGAATAAGTTCTAAGGTCTGCAGTAGATCTCACTGAAGAGGATGGCAGCTGGTTCACTAAGGCACTACTGCAGCACCCTGCCGTCCTAAAACTAAAGATAAGCACTATCTATGCCTTTGTTTCTTTCTCGGTAGATGAGACAGAGTATGAATATAGTGGAAGTGAGGAAGAAGAGGAGGAAGTGCCTGAACAAGAAGGAGAGCCAAGGTAATAATTGCTTTTGAGAGAGCTCTGAGCAGTCATGCCAAGTAAGTCTAAAGGTCTGTGACTATAAATCAGGAGCATTCTAAATTTCTGTCTCATACTAAATGCACACATAAGCCACACAAACTAGCCAAAGGGTTTGGATACCTATTCTGTGATGCTAAAGGTTTTAAAGCTCCCCCTTATATGGCTTAGAGCTAGCGAGCTCTGGATGGAGGGAGATTTATGTCAAATATGATTGGTCAGTGATAGAATTGGTCCTTATTTTGGTTGGCTTCATTTCACGCCTTCCACTGAGAGCATGTATTTGACACGCATCCAGTGTCTTTACTCCGAAAGAGATTAAAATCTAACATTATGCTATATTTTATTAATGTTCCCTTGCCTTTGAAAAAGGTATTTAATGGCCCATCAGTCTTTATTGTACAGGAGCCTTTAACTTCCTCTTCTTGCAGTTCCATTGTCAATGTGCCTGGAGAATCAACCCTCCGACGTGATTTCCTGAGACTGCAGCAGGAAAACAAGGAACGGTCCGAGGCCCTTCGGAGACAGCAGCTGCTGCAGGAGCAGCAGCTCCGCGAGCAGGAGGAGTACAAGAGGCAGCTGTTGGCAGAGAGGCAAAAGCGCATTGAGCAGCAGAAGGAGCAAAGGAGACGGCTGGAAGAGGTAGAGACAGGAGGCTGGTGTTCAGAAGCCCTGCTTCCACTTATTTTTCCTATTCCCGTGCCCATTTGTACAGCTCCCTGTAGCCCCAGCACATCTTGGGAAAGGAAGCAACATGTACAAATCCAGTGGCAAATGTAGAGCAAAGCACTAAAATCCATGTCTGGCTACTTGAGTAAAAACCGCCTTCCAGAGAATTTGAATATCCAGCAGCACCTATGGAGGCAACAGGAGCCAGAGCTGAGTTATTTGAAGGTATCTGGGGCAAGGTTCTGTCTTGGTCTCCGTTCCAGAGAAGAGGCAACATGTCTAGACATCAGGTAGCTGTAGAGAAGGGGAGATGTTAATTATTCCCAAGTGGATTTTTCTCAAGATTACTTTTTTGGGGGCCCGTGACATGCTTTAAATTTCCCTTTAAAGATTTCTCCAACATCTGTGTTTGGCACTCATTCATGGGTAGGTAGAAGGCTGGTTTTTAATGTATTATTCTCTCATGCATAGTAGCATGATGACTATAAAAGCCACCTAGATTTCTAAATACCGTGTATATAAATTGCTGTTAAAATTGTAATTCTGCAAAAATTACAAATATGTAAATGGTACTTCTGTGATATGATAAGTATGCAATTTGCATACAGTACTGGAAGATAAAAGAAAATGAATCTACATGTCCAATATTGTTCTGTCATACTTTTCACCTCCTCAGATCTTGTGTGCATTTATATATATGTAGATGGAACATACAGTGTGAGCTTCAGAGGTAGGAGGATTTGAAAATAGTTCTTCAGGCCATAGCTGGGTATGACACAGAGTTGAAGTGAAACCAATCCTTTAGTTTCTCAGGAAGTGCAGGGTCATATTCCAGTTGTCCTTAAATGACCTCTTGCTGGAGTCTCTGTTTCAGCTCTTCACTTAGCAATGATGGAAAAGCTACACCCAGTCTAGTTTCCCAAATCCTGGTAATGCTTAGTGAGGATGCAGCCAGGACCAAATGTTGATTTGCATCCCATGGTGTGTTTACATAACAAATGATACAAAGCTCCAAATAGCTTTCCAGCTCATATCATGCTCCTTATACCTCTTTTCAATGTGTGAGGTTTAGTGGTGCTGTCAGGAGGCACTGGTAGCAAAGACTCAGGCACACATGAAGCCAGGAGGAGTAACAAGGGGGAGGCATATAACTCCATTTCTCTTCTGTTTCTTCCTCACCCTTCTGAGATTGCCAAGCTAAACATCATAGTGCTCTCAACTGTTTTTAGATTCTGACTCTGTAGTGATTTGGGGAGGGGGAAGGGGAGATCATATAATAAAAAGAGGCTAAGAAAATATGAAAATGAAACACTAATATTATCAGAGGTGAGCAAAAGTTGACATACTCCTTAGCCTGTGATTTTTTTTTTCTTAGTGTAAGAGTCAGTGATTATTTTAAATACCCCTTTAATCTCTGAGGATCTGCTGGCAGTACTTTTTTGGTGAGGAAGGGGATTACAATTAAGTTTCCTACGTCATTTGACTTTAATATAATGTGCAACACTTAAAATCTGGAATTTCTTTTTGAAATAAAGGAGGTGCTACTGCTGGCAGTGGAAAAAAAGCAAATGCACCTTCTGCTGCACAGGGTTGAACTTTTTGAGGATGTTGCATAAATCATAATTTAATGAACAACTGAAAGGTCAATTACCTGAAAGTTATGTTTAAATAGTCCTGCTTTTGAAAATACAAAACAAAACTTCCACAACCACAAGATGGCATGTGATATAGGTTGATGCATTATTGAATAAGATTGCCCAGTGAACCATGTAAAGTTTGTAAGAGAAAAGCTTTTACCTTTTATTGAGTCTGTAACCTCAGCCTGGTTCCCTTGGAGACATAAATATGAATGATGAGCTACGAAGTTTTCCTTTTGCAGGTGGTAGGGCAGTCGTATTGTTCTTAAAGTGAATTAAGTAAAGGCTTGTATTTAGCTTTCAAAAAGCCCTACTTAATTCATGGATGTTGTGTTGGAAAAAATGTATGATCCCCAGTGATTTTTAACAAAACAGCCAAAATGAGCTCTTTAATATGGGGGAAGGGTGGTAGACACATATTTAGATAAACATCAGTGTTGTGTCACAGTTGAAGGCCAAAATATTGAAATGTTGTCACTTTGTCCTTAACTGACACTCCCCCCCCCGTTTTGATGAAGTCAGTAAACAATGAGGAGTTTGGTAATGTGAGTTAAGATTAGTATTGTACACTGAATCTCTGGGTTTCCATCACTTTGTTGATATTTTTACGAAGCTTTGCTTTCTTGTAATGTTTCCTTGTGTTAAGTGTATGTTTGGATATACCTGTTTAACATTCTTTGGAAAGAATTTTATGCGTTAGATAATTTCCCTGGACAAGTTGCTTATACTTTGCTCCCTGCTTCCCCACCTCCCCCACCACTTCCTAAATTAAAATTGAGGGCTTGTTCTTACAATGCTGGCACAGAGCCTAGACAGTTTTGACCGAGACTGCAACAGGAACGGTGTTTAGGACATCTGCCAAAATCTGTAATTCTCAGCAGTATTAGAGAAAAGATTATTTTTAAAAAGGCATATAGGTGACTTCTAAAACTCATTGTTGTAGGAATCAGAATTTGTGTGTTACTGAGGAGGTGGAAATGATACATGGTCGAAGTGTAGAAAATGACCTGAAATATTTCAGGAAGGGGATTATTTATTCTCTCTCTGACCCTCCCTTTAAAAATCCTACAAAGGCTAGTTGCATAAATGTCAGCCATATGGCATGTAAGTGTTTAGGTTAAGAAATCTGGCTATTCTAAGATGCGTCTGTGTTTCTGTTCAGCAAGATGGAGACACCAGTTCTCAGTGTGATGGTTATTGAAAGGCATTTGAATTTGCAGACCTGAACCTGGTTAGGGAGAAATTCAGAATGAGCTGTGGTGGAATCCCATTCTGTATGGACCTCCACAGTTCAGGATAACTTCATTAAATGGTGTGTCTCCCTGGTTATGAGAACCTAAGATGGATGTTTTTGAAGTGGTAGGTTATAGCTCCATTGGCAAGTAGTACAGTCATGTAGAAGCAGATTTGTGGAGCACAGTAATTAAAGTGCTGAGGACCCAAGGACTTCACTCCACATATTTAAAGACAGGAGGAGTTCCTTTGGACTAGCTGAGGTCTAGACTGCATGCCTGCTTGTGGTTGGAGTGCATCTGCCTTTTTAATTTCATTCAAAAGGAGTGGTTGGCACACCAAGGCACCTTCAGAATATGAAACAAAACTGGGTGAGTGGAGATGATTGGATAAGTCACTTCAAAAGGGCAATCCTGATCTGAACCAAGGTGGTGATGTAGGTGTACCCACAGGTGATTCTTTTACCAGGCCTTTGTTTCTTTTACACGAGAGGAGATTATTCATATCTACTTCATTTGAATTGCTTGCAGTTTGGATTGGTACTGAGTAAGAAATTCTGCTTCTAGTTTATCTCTAGTGTGGGCAAAGCAGAAGTCTCTTTATTAATCTTTCCAATCCTCTTCATAAGCTGATACTAAGTTGCCTAATTCTTTGTGAAAGAAATAATTAATATATACGTTTATCAACCTTCATCTGGATATAAAACAGAGTAATAAAATTTTATTAATACAAAATAGGGTATCTGTTTTTATCTTCAACATTTCACTGTATGAACAAGGTCCTGAAGTTGTTGGTATTTACCAACTGCATGTGTAGTTGCATTGCCCCCTCCTGGTAAATCACACTCTACTGCATGGTCTTCCAAGTGGAGATGTTGGATTCCATTATGAGATCGTCATTAATGCACCCTAAAAAAAGACAAAGAGCTAGTGTACTGACACTGTGTTTTCTGTGTGGGTTTTCGGTTGTTGACATAATAAATGCCAATTTTGCAAAATGCAGCAGTTTGAGGCAGTTTGGGCTCTGTCAGAACTCTGGTTTAGCAGCTCTGAAATTTCTTTGAGGAGTTCCAGCCTTCACCTTCTGGTTAACAGTTGGCTCCTTGAAAATAAACTTTTCATCTGACATGTAAAAGAAAATTGGTAATACCAGATCCAACAAAAGAAAATGTGGATATGCATCCATCATTTCAGTGAATCCAGATCCATATCTGCTGTCTGTTGGGCAACAGTGGTTTATATCAAGCCTTTTTTGTAGTGTGTGATAAAAATTGTAGTATCTAACAATCACACTTGCTAAATGCAGAAGCCCAAGTTTTACAGACAGAACTGATGTTCATTTTAACTAATGGTTTTCCCTGTCCTGCTCCGTCCTTTGGGCAAGCTTAAGGAGTATGGTGACCAGGGCTTTGGTGTGTCCTTGTGGAAGACTTGCTAGAGCAGTCAGGAAAGTAGCCTTGTACCAACAGAGGGATGGTAGGAAGTCAGCTAAAGGGCTGCTTATAAAGCCAGCTTGGGTCAATGTCAGCTTGCCACCTACCAGCTCTGCCATTGCTTTTCAAGATGTAGACAAGGACCCAAGAGATGCTTGTCGCTGTAGGTTTCCTTTCCCTAGGCTTATTAAAGGTAAATTCCACTTTGTTAGCAGCCACTAGTTCGACGCTTAGGTTTCAAAGGCCACGTGCAGAGAAAGTGAAACCTTTCTCTTGTGGCTGGGGCTGGGATAAGTAGATTGTATGGGGTGTTTATGCAAGCTTCTGTAATGCCAAGTGCCTCCCTTCCTGCCCGCTTGGCAAGGGGCTAAGGCAGTGTCTGACGGGAAGGCGGAAGCAGTGCCGAGAAACCCCATCTCTCTGTGTACTTTGGCGTATAGACAATAGCACATTTGTGCTTTGAAGATTTCACTTAAATGCACACTGGTGGCAGAGAACATTTTTTTTTGATTTTTTCATTGGGTGATAAATATTTACCATTGGTGCTGAACTGGCAATCTTGGCTCAAGGTTTGCTTAAAAATCTTTTAAAAATTGATTGTGTTTTTTCATGATGCCATGGGAAATTGGCTCTCTTGGTCAATTTATAACTTTGTTTTCTCATGTTAAGTTCAGTTATTTATAATTATCGCTGAATACTTCTGTGTTGATTCAAAAAGCAATGAACTTGTTTCATCCAAAAGACCTAAATTCTGCCCCTCTTCCATATAAGTGAGAGTGATGCCATCGTAACATCTGCAATATATCCACTTAACAATGTCATCACAATATTGTTAAACAGACAAGCTTCATATGTTTAAGAAGTGTTAGAGTTGATAAATGTTCATATTAACCAGTCAGCAGCGTGCTGTCTCTTGCATCCTCAAGGCAACAGAATTACTGTACTTCATATCGTAGTTTAAACAAAGAGCCTGTCAGACTTGATTAGCCAAGAAGCACATGAATATATTGACTTAAATATAGAAATTGTTTGACATAGATATGTATATTCAGAAATAAAAGTGCCTACTTAATCCTTTTATGGTACTTCAGAAATGAAGGAGTGAAACCCATGAAATGCACTGCCTTGCAGCACTTTTACTATTTTTATATCTACATTCATTGAAGGGAGCTTGTTTAAGCAAGAAAGAAAAGGCTGGTAGATGGATTTGATTGGGAGAGAAGACACAAGAGCAAGGGAGCTGTTTTTCTGAGAAGATACAGAAAATGTGGTGCAGCTAGTTAAACAGAATCATAAAGCAGCCTGTTTTATTTAAGTACTACTAATTCTTAACCATCTTTACCCCCCACCCCCCCCCAGTGCTTTTTTTCCATATTGATTCCAAAGCTGTCGAGCTTTCAGTTACTTCATAGTCATGCAGGGTCATGTGCCGAGCAGGGAAAACTTATCCTGTGAAGTAACACCGGGAGTGTAGATTGGCCTTTGCTTGTTCAGCTGAGCACAACTATGAAATGCACACTAGTAATTGGATTTGTGAACCCAAATAAAAGCTTAGTTTGAGTGCTCTTGCAAGTCTACTTGGAGTGCCTTAAGACTGAAAAATCTGTGGCAGCTTTTCTTCAACAGAAATTGATGGTAGTATTAACCTTAACCTAAATGGGAAAAGGAATAATGAATGTAAGTTTACGTTTTCTTGGGATTAAATTTGGGTATGCTTCTTTTTGTTTAAATTTCGACTCTGATTTTTTAGCATATTGTAGAAATCTGTAATGGAAGTAAATATTCTCAGTAGATGGTTGAAAGGGAGGCAGCTGGGTCTTTCGACTCTTAAGCAGTTGTGGGAGGCTGCCTGGAATTTTGAGGTAGGTGGAGTAACTGGATGTTTCTGTAGAAGTGCAGGAAGAGTTGGTCACGACTGTATGGGCATTTAAAATGTCTCCTCTGAAGTAATTCGTGGTGCTGTGTAGACATAAATGAGTTGGTTCATGGTTTCTAGAGCTGTTCTTCAGGTTCTTTTCAGACTTGAGCAGAGTTAATCAGCAGCAGCTGGTATTTGGGTCATGCATGGAAGCTTATCTATGTGAGTGTAAAATGTAGCTCAGCTGTTTTACCTCTTTTACATATTGGTGCTTTTGATGTCTGGGGAGGGCCTGGTCAGCCTTCGTCTTCTCTCAGTCAGAGGTTTGGGCAGTGCATTAAATTGAGCTTGATTGTTGAGCCAACACCACTAAATTCTTAGCAGACCATGGATTGTGTTAAGAGAGAAACTGCTTATCAAAAGCTCAGATAATTGTCATTTGAGTTTTAGCTGATTTAGTGGAACTGTTGATTCCCTTTTGGCAACATTCAGATAATGTGTTGAAGTCTAGTAAATTGTCACTGATTAAAATTTGAGTTCAACAGTTGATCAAAGATTGAGATTTCAGTATGAGCCTCCCTTGAAAAGCAGCAGTGAACTTCCACACCTTGGTTGTAAGGAATATGGTACGTGATTTTGTGTGTGTGCATGAAGAAACTAGAAAGAATAAGTGAGACTGTTTTTAGGGACTGTTGTATGCTGGGTATGAGTTAGTTTCCTGGTGGAACCACTTACATGTACTGTTTTGTCACTCAGTTGCAGAGCTTGCCAGTCCTGGTATAAATCCCTCTCTTCACAGTAGAAAACAACCCCACCTCTTTCTTTGATAACAACAAAAGTAAAACTTTGTGGTTTCTTTTCCCCTTTGTAGCAACAAAGAAGAGAACGGGAAGCTCGAAGGCAACAAGAGCGTGAGCAAAGGCGAAGAGAACAGGAGGAAAAAAGACGTCTGGAAGAAATGGAGAGGAGGCGTAAGGAAGAGGAAGAGAGAAGAAGGGCAGAGGAGGAAAAGAGGAGAGTAGAAAGGGAGCAGGTGAGTCCATGATACAGATATATGTGTAATAGGTTTGTTTCTTCTAAATTTTAATTTAATTATTTTAAAATCAGTAAACCTAAATCAGCTTGGGCAACCTAATGCTGACCCTTTAATCTTTGCTGTCCCTGACAGGAGACGCACTAACATAGATCACAGGGCTTTATGGAAAATTCTGGCAGCCTCAATATTCCCTCAAAAAAAGAAGTCTTGTTGCAATACTCATTTTAAATTCAGCTTGTGCCCCTGGGCTTGGCTAAAGCCATCAGAATTGGTGAAATCATCACAGGGGCTGAAAATTGTTTCTAGGCTTGTCTTGCTGGATCAGTGCTTCTTGGAGAACATGCCCCTGTTTAGAAGGCCTCCCAGAGAATGGCAGCTCTGTTGTGTGTCAGCTTCTGGCACTCAGAATTGGTCAGAGGCTTGTCATAAACTTCGGAATATTTGGAATCTGAGGTGGAAGCTTTGAGCTGCCAAGGGTTTTCGTTCATAAAACTTAAATATGCAATCTCCCTCTCTTGCTCTATTTAAAATCATCTCTAATAATGTATGCCAGTTCAGGCAGCAAATATATCTTAAAGTTGTGTCATTAATACATAGAAAGTACCAGGTGAGGAACCTTTTAAACTGTGAAATTTAGCTGCTATATTTATGCATGAAATCTGCATGTTTTAAACTCCTTTAAAAACTTGAATCAGGGTGGTAATCAGGGTAAGAATTACTGTGCATGTACTGCTAAACGCTGATCCCAAATAAAGGGCCAGAACTGCTTGTAAATTTCCTATTAATTTCAGGAATGCTGATTTTGGCCTGATACACCTTAATTTTATTCTGACATAAAGTACCTGTATTTTCGATCATTGTTGGTTGTGTTGCTGGGGAATTTTATTGTATTTGTATATATTCCAAAAAAAATTTGGAGTCAGGAGAGAAGACTAACCAATGGGAATAAATGTATGGAAAACCTCTAATTACAGCACAGCAATTTGCTTTTGGGCAGACACCGGGTATTCCCCCAGCTGCTTTTTAAACTGTTGAAATTCTGATTACGCACAGTGCCAATAATGACAAATGGTTAATTGATGTGGCCAAGCTGAACCACTCTGGATTTTCAAATTTATTTTTCAGAAGAAAAGACATGCCCCCTCTTAGAATTTTTGTTAACCCAAACTATGGCACAGCCAATGTGCGTAACAACAGTATAGTGTATCTCATCAGTCTGTCACAAGACTTTCTATAGCTCCCATCACTGTATCACTGATCCATTTAATTTCTTTATGCATACACTGTAAATGTGCGTGTGCGTGTGCTTGTGTGTGTGCACATGCACATGTTGCATACTTCCATTAATTGCATGATAGGATGTTATCAGCTTGGGTTTGGTGCTTCAGAGTTTTGAGTTCTTCAGGGGACAGGCAAAGCAGTGGGTAAACCTCTCGACATGTTGAGGCTGCAGGTGAAGAGATGGCTAGATCTCAAGTTTCGTCTAATATCTGTTTCCTGATGGATGTTTGTTTGTGTCATAACCATCGCATAATTCAGCAAGGCTGTCAGTGTCTGCTCAGGACAAGCTTCTGGTAAGGGCAGCAGGGGAGATGGCAGAGCAGGTCACAACTGCACTTGGCAGAGCCCCTCTCGGGGAGCTTGCCCCAAGTCTGCCTATACTATGCCTGGCTCTAGCTGTTGCTAACAGTTCATCGCACCAGTGCAACAAACTGATGTTTAATACAACTTGCATGTGACTTCGTATTGGCTGTGTTGAGTCAAGACTCGCTGTGTTTTAACTTTCCAAAATCTTCAAGTGCATTTTGCTGCTTCTTGAAACCACTTCCAAAATATGGAAACGAGCTCTGGCCCATGCGGGCAACATTTGCAGGAGTGCAAATTTCAGAACAGAAGGGGCTGAAAGCCGATGCTCAGGAGGCAGGGCTTCCTCAATTGTTCTGCAGGCACTAATCCATCCTGAAGTGCGTTTCTCATTAAAGCTGAACTGGGGAAGTAGCGTGTGGTGTTCCACCCAGGGGATTCTGATGCATTCCTTTTGAATAAATTTATTGCTGGGTAATTTCTATGTGACAGGAGTATATCAGGCGACAGCTAGAAGAGGAGCAGCGGCACTTGGAAATTCTACAGCAGCAGCTGCTCCAGGAGCAGGCCATGTTACTGGTAAAGCACTGTATCTGTTTTGTTCAGTAGCTATAGGATCCATTTATCCGGCCAGTCCTAGGCTTCCCTCAGTCGGGCACAGCTGCACTGACAGTATGACAACAAAGGAGCTTGATTAAAAGGCCATTTATGCTAGCATCGTGGGCTAACAGGCACATATGAGAAGTGCTGTATGGTCACAATGCTTTTTGGGCTGTAAGAGGAGTCTTTATGTTAAAGTAGAACAGCTCTGGTGCGGTGGTCGAGTTTCTGAACAGACCTTGGCATTCAGTGAAGAACTAGAGTGCTTATGTTGCAGATCAAAAGCACACATGATATGTAAATCCACCCTAGGATACAATGGCCTAGTGTTGGTCTAAATCATTGTTTTATGAATTTTACACTGGATTTGGTCTAAATAACTTTTTTTTTTTCCTTTAATAAATACCAGTTTTGGCATAACTCTCCAATCATGTCAAGCTTAGCAGTACACTCTCAACTTTCCCAACGAGACACATGCCATATTGGTCTAACTTAGCTCTTACATATACTTTAATGATGATATAAACAAAAAAAAGAAAAGTCAACAACAAAAAAAAAAGGTAACAGCAACCAGAAAGGTGCATTTTAAACGGGATGGATAGGGACATGTCCACTGTACGGTCATTGTCATGTCTTGAATTACGTGTTCTTTCAAAGGAATACAGATGGCGAGAGATGGAGGAGCACCGACAGGCAGAGCGACTCCAGCGCCAGTTGCAGCAGGAGCAAGCCTATCTCCTGTCGCTGCAACATGATCACAGGCGGCAGCAGCAGCAGCAGCAGCAACAACAGCAGCAACAGCAGCAACAGCAGCAGCAAGAAAGAAATAAACAAAGCTATCATACCCCTGAGCCAAAATCCCACTATGAGCCTGCTGAAAGAGCACGTGAGGTAAGTCCTGTTTGTGGGCAGGAAGCTGCTGCCTGCTCCTCTGCCCCTGCCTGTTGCCATCATTGTGACTGCAGTTCTGCTGTAGTACAGTTGGAGGCCAAAGGGTCACTCATAAATAGCAGGGTATTTTAAAATGTATCCCACTGGTTTCTAAAACTGGGTGCTACTTCTGAGTACTTCTCCTATAATCGTTGGAGTTTAGAGTTTTGAGGGTAGAAAGAAATTCTGGAAGGCTGCAGTCTGAGGGAACCTGTTTTTTTTAAGTGTCACATCAGGAATTTAATCTCATCTGCACTTCATCAGACATGTTTTCATAGGAAGCATTAGTGCAGTTGACAATCTGTGTCTCTGGCAAGTACTCGCTATCGGAAACCGGGAGGCAGTTGGAAAGCACAAACCTATGAGGGATGCTTGCACACGGTGCCTGTTTACACATTTGATGCTTTAGCTCATGCTCTTGGAAATTTCCTTCTCATGAACACAAACCTAAATTTCATCAGTTTCATTTTGAAATGTTAAGTATTCTCTTCTGAGATCACACCTTGTTCTTATGAAAGTCAGTGATGTTGCCTTCTGGGACTTCGAACACTAACAAGTAGATCTGAGATCATCAGAGTGCTGTTTGTTTCAGTGAGTGGTCTCCTGTTTTCATTGGTCCGTGGTTAACTTTGCTAAGCAAGTAATTGCCTCTTTGATGCACCTTTGGCTCTCTTTCAGCGGTCTTGTTCTTACGTTTCCCTTGAGCACCATAGTGCCCACAAACCACCAGACTGGGCAATACTGGTCAAAGCTGTTAATGGCATTCATCACTAGCATGTGGGAACTAGGTAACTACATTTTGGAACAAGAACAAAAAAAATCCTTGGGGCTGTTGAACATGATAAAATAGCTTTCAGTCCACCTTTGTCCAGTAGCACTTTATTGCCTTTGAAGTATTGCTGTTTGGGGCTTGGTGAGCACAAACTCATTTTCTTATAGTTGCTGTGGTCCAAGTTCTTTCTAAAGCATGTTTATGCTATCTCATCCATTCTGCTTGGTGGTTGAAGTGTCTGGTACGTCTTTCTCTGTCTCGGAAGAAGTTCAGACTTGTCCGGTACATGGTGGTGGAGGCATGGAGCCAGCCCTCCTGTCCTAGTTTCACATTCCTGGCCCATTTCAGTGAAAGTATAGTGCCAGTCCAGTGCTCCTGTCCACCCTGAAGGCTGGCTTTGGAGGGAAGCAGAAATGTGTCTAGGAAGAGTAAAGTGAAGGTGCAGAAGCACTGTGTTAATAGTCAGATCTTCCCAGGGATTGATGTGTAATATTCTTCTTAAAAACTGTAGTTAAAGTATAACCATAGTATCTATTTTTCTTCCTCATTGCAGTAGCAATGATGGTGTAAGGAAAAGGACTTCTATGATTGGCTCTAGGAAGCAGCAGGTTGCTTAGAGCAAGGAGTGAGTTTTAATGCCATTTTCTAGTCTGAACAGTCAGATGACTGGAACAGGGCCTGTTTTTATCTAGGGATGTGCTCACCATCTCCTTCCCACTTCTTGCGTGGTTCTCAGGACGTGTGATTCGTGCAGTTTCTATGCTTTGTCGAAGAAACCTCATCTACAGCTAGCACCGTGAAAGCCTGTTCCTTCAGACAGAAGGACTTGGGGCTTTTCCTTATTCTATTCATAACAATGAGTCTGACCTGTTTTTTAAAGGATGGCTCTGTGAAGTTGAACACAGTAGTGAAAGTGATTGTATGGTGAAGATGTATGCCTCCGTTATTGTCCCAGACATAGTGTAGTTTGTATAGACCTGGCAGAAGCTTGTCTGCTTGTTCCCATAGGCAAACTGTTAACTGTCCTCAAATTTCGTAAAGCAGAGACAAGTTGGGTTTATGAAGCAGCCCAGCTGAGGAATCCTGAAAACTTGACTTTGTCTTCTGACATGGCTATATCAACAGTCAGGCTCTCCAGACCATCACTGCAAGGGATCGATTAGGAAACCACCCCAGTGCTGTTTTTCTGCTCCAGGCACAAGGGTTAAAGCAGATATTGTGAGCAGAATTTCATCAAATGAAGTCAGCCCAAGCTGCTAATATTTTTCTTTGATGATGCGAGAAAGTGCTAGGAGTTTAATGTTCCTCAGAGGCAGCTAGCTGCTCTGGCAGAAATGTGCACACTGCCCTGGTTCCAGCCACAGACCATCTTGGGAAATGGGAGGGTATTTCCTTTTTGCTTGGAGCCTCTCTCCATCTCTTGCTGTTTGTTTGTACTTCTCGCTTTGTTCACAATGCTCCAGTCTTGGAAGCAGCAACGTTTCTGCATGAGGACTTCACTTGATGTTCTTTCGAGAATGGAGTATGTTGAGAACTGAGTATGAGCTTAGTCTTCCACTTGACAAACTCTCACAGTCCATGTACGATCAATTCTACACTTCCTTGAGAGCAAGAAACAAGCTGCTGGGGCTCTTCTGTGCAGAGTATGAGGTTGCATTAGGACTGTCTGATAAGAGCAGGATGACCAGCCCTCCAATTTCATACCTAAAACTGAACAGCCTCCAGTATTGCTTGGTAGAGAAGTGTATTCTCTCTCTTGTATTGCTAAAGAAACAAGCACAAGAAAGCATATATCAAATACCATTGGTTGTGTGAGACAAGTTACTACAGTAAGGGAAATGTACTTTTATGTTGAAAAGTTGTTTCTATTTTCCTCTATCCTTTTTATTGTCTGTGAGGAAAATACTAATGGATAATAACTAGTCTAGGGAAAAACAAGTTCCATAATGGTCTTTAATCATATCACTTCACATCTTACTATGTGCTGTATCCACTCTTCCTATTATTCCCTATTGGCATACTTGTCACTTTGGTGTAGTTCACTTGGTGTTTTACAGTTATGGTGAAAGTGATAGGGAAAAAGTCCTGCCAAATGTATTTGTTTTCTTGATGGTAAACTTGAAGTGATACTTACCTTTATCTTTCTGCTGTAACTGGTTTTATTGACTCCAGGCTTAACTTCCCTTTATTTTGGTTTAGGTGGAGGAGAGATTTAGAAAAACTAATCAGGGCTCCCCTGAAGCACAGTCTAAACAGATGGGCAAAGTGTTGGAGCCACCAGTGCCTTCAAGGTCAGAGTCCTTTTCTAATGGAAACTCAGAACCTGCTCAGCCTGCCCTGCAGAGGCCAATGGAGCCTCAGGTAAGTGTCCAAGAAAATCTCAGTGAGCCTGGAGGAAATGCAGAAGTCCCAACACGTTTCTTTCAGATTTGCAGATCTTGGCACTTAGAAAATCTTATGTAAAGGGTAGCAGTGTTATACAAAGCAGCTTATTCAGTACATTTGCTCCTTGTCTGGTTTTGCTTATTGCTAAACTGATGGATTTGTGGGTTTGGTGGTGGGTTTTTTTTAGTTTGTTTTTTTTTTTGGGGGGGGATGGTTGTTTTTTGTTTGTGTGTTCTTTTTATATAATGTTAGAGCTAGATTAGAACTGTTACATTCCATTATTATCTGTGCAACAGCGGAGTGGTGGGCTAAACACTGGCAAAAGTTGCAGTATACTTTTGCAATTCAGAATTTGATCTGTGCAAACATTTACTACCATAAAGAGTGCTCGGGAAAGAACTGAGCTTGCTTTGTTTTTCCAGTTCTTGCAGAAAAAGCTAACTAAACAAGTGGGGTTTAATAGTATAAGCATTGCTTCAGAGAGATTTACAAAACATGACTAAGAAAAGCAGGTTTGTTGTCTGTAGCCATACAGTTGCTAAATAGAGCTCTGTACCCTCCCCTGGAAAAATCATAAAGAGGTTGAAACCACTAAACTGTGTGGCTGCTGTTGTTCTGTTGTTTTCTAATGAAAAACCTCCAGGTCTTGTTATCTGCATTTCATAGGAATTACAACATGAATGCATGAATTTATAAAGGAACCTTTGTATAAAACTTAGATATAGCCCATAAATTCAGAGGGATGTAGATATGCTAAATTAAACTGTGTAGCTCCACATTCAGTTCCTCTGTTTCTATGCAGAATTTTCTTCTCCCAAATTAAGCCTGCTGATGACAGTGCAAGCTAAACCCATCCCTCATTGTGACTAGGTCTTGCAACTTTTTTAGGCAACAGGAGAATTTGAACAGACGGGAGAATGAGAAATCAGGACAGAACTTCATCTCTTACTCATTAATTCCTGGCTTTTATTCAAACCTCTATGACTATTTCAAAATATTGGACTTGTATCTTCATGCTCACTGCGCCAGTTACTTTAAAGTCTGGGTCTTCCACTTACATTAAGGATAATCAGGCTCTTCAACAGCTGTGTGTATTAAAATTGAGGAAATAATAATCGCATAAAAACAAATACAACCAGCCTACTAAAACTGGAATTGAAAGCAAAGTTTTACTTAATTATGAAGTATGAAAACAGTACGTTCTTCAGTTATGACCTTTTCTTCTCTTTAGTTTCAGAAATTAACTCTGAAACATAGTTTTTTGCACAAGGTGGGAGTAGACTGAAGGGTCAATATGTGTTTCAGTGGAAATCCCAATAGGGTTTTAGCCCTGGAGTCACTGTTGTGCCTTCTTATTGTGTGTAACTAAATGCGTGTTCGTGTACATGTGTTCTTAGTTTTCGTATAAATTTGTATATATGTACAGTATATGGTACATGTATGGTGTAAGTATAATATACATTGTACATATGTATACTATATACAATATATATTATGGGTTTTTTTTAATACATTTCAATGACTGTAAAGGGATAAAGGCTTTTGCAGTACAGTCTTTGTCCAAAAGTTTGGAACTGTGTCTAGTTCCTAAATCTATTAGGTAATGTGATGTCTGTCAGTTTGCACATTTTACAGCATTCTTTAATTTTGTACATTTCTTCTATTGGATATGTGCTTCAAATTTCCCAGCCCACCAGTGCTGCCATGAGACCTGACCAAAGCCCACTGAAGACCAAGGAATGGAAGGCAATTTCTGTCTTTAGTGGCCTTTGGACTCAGGCTCAGGGTGAAGATATTAGGTCCCCATTTCTTCTGGGGAAGCACCAGTGTACATGTATGTGAGAGCATACCTCACCAAAAATGCGTATGTGGTGTACTTTCAGTTTGTTACGTTCTTTGGGCGCTTGCCTTGCTTTTAAATGCATTGATTCCACCCCATGCTTACCTAATGCCATAACCAATTTGTCGCTGCCCACCCCACCTGCCTTTATTCTGTGTTAATTGGAAAGCCAGTTATACTGAGCGCATTGAATGTTTTATGTTTTGTTTTCTTGTAAGGTACAGTGGTCCCATCTGGCATCTCTCAAGAACAATGTTTCCCCTGTCTCGCGATCCCATTCCTTCAGTGACCCTTCTCCCAAATTTGCTCATCACCATCTTCGTTCCCAGGACCCATATCCACCTTCACGCAGTGAAGTGCTAAATCAGAGTTCTGACTCTAAGTCGGAGGTACCTGACCCCACCCAAAAGGCTTGGGCTAGATCAGACAGTGACGAGGTGCCTCCAAGGGTAAGGAGTAGAAAGACAGATGTGTGCTATTTTTCTTTATTATTATTATTTTCTTAAGGATGTGATACCCTGCGCACTGGGAAGACCGTGCCCTTGTGCCAGCATTGGTAACAGTATTTTGAAAGGCAGATCATAACTTAGGTGTTTAGTCAATGGGTTAATGATAATCAACCTTAAGTACAATATTGAAGCTTCATATAAAATTGGCAATTATTTATAGAATGCAGCTATTTCAGAGACAATTTATTATGCAAAGTTAACAAATCATTACCATACTCAGGAAAGAATTTAAAATATCCCTGAGGTTGTTGCTCAGAGTTAATTTTCTTCTTCATCTGTTAGCAACCCAAACTATGAATCATACACGTATTTAAAATTGAAATGGAGCTGAACAAAAAGGAAACATTCAATATATTTCCTCCTCCTCTCCTTCTCCCAGCAGCCCCTCCCATCCACTGGGATTTGCTTCTTCTGAGTATATTCTTGCTTGGGGGGGGG
>JASSUY010037575.1:34191-68096 GCA_032466535.1 Forpus xanthops | reverse complement strand
TATATTCTTGGTTCCCCCCCCCCCCCCCCCCAGTCTTTGCCTTCTGCTGATCCATTTCCAGGCATTTGTTTGGTTCCCCTGAGCTTATTCTCCTAATTCTCATGCTGTTTCAGCAAATTGCTTTGTGCTTCCCCTGCTTCAGTCAGAGTGCCATATTCTTTTAGAATGTCTCAGTAGTTGAAGGGTAGTGGGGCGTCTTATGTGTTCATGTGGTAACTGTTAAGCACTGCTTAATGTTAAGACTAAACTTTTGAGTTCTCTTCCAAATCTGAACACCAACCCAGCTAAGGTCCTTGGTTTTGTGGGTGCTGTTTGGTCATTGATGCTAGCTTGGACTTAGAATTGCTGTTAAGATCTTAAGAATATGTTCTGTAGCAGAAGAGGTTTAATCTTCCTCTTCTCTCTCTCCTCTTCATGGGTTTAACACAACCTGTTTTTCCCTAAGGTACCTGTGAGAACAACATCCCGATCACCAGTCCTGTCCCGCCGCGATTCTCCACTGCAGGGCAGTGGACAGCAAAATAACCAAGCAGGTCAAAGAAACTCCACGAGGTTTGTAAGCCAGCATGTCATTGCCTTTCTTGAGTTGGAAGAAAAAGACTCATGGGAAGCCAGGCGTTTCCAGAGAGCTTCTGGCATTATGTGCTGGATGTGAAAGGAAGATGAATTTGGATCCCTTTTCAGTAATGATTAATATTAATTTCCCTTGGTGCCGCATGTGTGCCAGCAAACACTGGTAGAATTTCTTTTTTCTCCTCCTTCAAGTAGCCTGACCTGTAACTTTAGCAACAATTTTGAAATATCCTTAATATTTCTGAAATAATGTGGCCATTCATGAACATCTTGCCTTTTGATGCAACAAGTCATCTTGGGCATACTGTGGGGATTACTGGCAGCAAAAGTGTTTGTAACATCTGAGGTGAAATGATCTCAGAAACTTTCTGTCCTCTCAGCCAGAGCCAGACTTTAAGGAGGGAAGAAATGTCCATGAGCTGTGACTCAGCATCTGAGGTCAGGAAGGGGATAGAAGGGGCTGCATCCAGAGCTCTGCAGAACAGCATGGATAGGCCACACTGGAACTGGCTTACTGATGCTGGCTCACAGAGTTGAGGGTATTCTGAGGGGGACAGGCAGTTGCGTTTTTTTGGCTTATGCTTGGCTGGCCAGGGCACTTCTGAGCCAATTATAGACCTGCTGCAGCCAGGCTGACAGAACTTTGGATTCACTTTAGATTAGATACATAAGAATGGCAGGTAGCCAGTTCCAAATAAAAAGAATAGCTTACACACACCTTAACTTTTTTTTCTTTCCATCCTAAATAAATAGAATGATAAATAAGTATATATCCTAAAAAAAGGATAGGTACTTCAAAGGAAGCCACTGCCTGGGTTGTGAAGCATCACTGATGCTCTCAGCTCAGCTCTAAGTGCTCTTTCAGAGAAGTTATTAGCAAAACACTGAGGAAAACAGGTATTTGAATTTAGAAATGGGAATTTGAAACTGAAATGTATGTCTTTCCTTCCATGATATAGCAATATAGAGCCTCGTCTGCTGTGGGAAAGAGTGGAGAAGCTCGTACCAAGGCCAGGCAGTGGCAGTTCTTCAGGTTCAAGCAACTCAGGCTCACAGCCT
Source organism: Forpus xanthops (assembly GCA_032466535.1). Lineage (NCBI taxonomy): Eukaryota > Metazoa > Chordata > Aves > Psittaciformes > Psittacidae > Forpus > Forpus xanthops. The sequence continues at coordinate 66,464 of JASSUY010037575.1, read as the reverse complement.
GGCTCCCACCCTGGCTCTCAGAGTGGGTCTGGAGAGCGGTTCAGGATGAGATGTAAGTCCTTTCCTCACCTCTGTAACATTGTGTTTCTGAATTTGTTAAGTTGTGAAACAATAATGAAGGTTGAAGACCCTCACTGGGAAAGACCTTTGAGCATGCAGTACCAAATCTGGGTTAGCTTCCTGTAGCCTTGACAATATTTCCTTACTTGGGGAAGATTGTAGGTGCCGAAGTCATTGTGAAAATGTTTCACTGGTTTTTGATTCATATGTAGTCACTGCTGCATTTTCCTATATACAAACAGCTCAGTCTCCATGCTCTCACAGCTTCCTTCTTCCTGTGCAAGGACACATGATGCTTGTTGCTGACCACCTTGGTGGTGACTGATCAGGTGCAAACTGCTATGGATATGTCTCAGCTGGGTTATGTTGGATGCTGATGCAGGTTCTCCAGCTTGTGGCTACACTCCAGTTACTCTCTTTGATCTATGACTGTGTGACAGTTTACTTTGGCTTCAGTCATAGGCCAGCTGCACCTATACAGATCACAGCTTATGACGGCTTTTTGTGTAGTCCTTCAGGGACAATATAGTAGTGAACCAGTGAAACGTAGGTCTTCCTGTCAGGCATAGGCTGATAATTTTCTCATTTCTCTTGCCCACTACAAAGTAAAGTAAGAAAATATACTTTAGCTCCCTGCTTAATCTGTTTTGTCCTGTGTTCTTTTGTTCTGTGTTCCTTCTGGGGCCTTGACACGTGCAGCATCATCCAAATCAGAGGGTTCTCCATCTCAGCGTCATGAAAGTGTACCTAAAAAGCCTGAAGAGAAAAAGGAAGTCTTCAGACCTGTCAAGCCTGCTGTAAGTTACATCCACTTTCCCTTGTCTCCATTCTCTTTGAGGTAGGCCCACAAAACGTGCACTGTGAGCTTACATTCATGATGCCATTGGGAGTGGGCTTCAGCTGGAGTTGAAGTTCCTGTCTTGTGGTCGTAGCAGCATGTCCTGGGCTCTGCCATTGCCTCCCCACCTCACACTACTTGAAACACTAGAATTTGCTCTGCTTCTGGAATTGATTTGTGTTCTCTAGTCTTCTTCCTTCCTAATCTTTTTCTTTCTCTCTTTCAATCCTGTGCTTCCTTCCTGGGGCTGGACCAATGATGGTGCTTTTGACCTGAATGTGCCAATGCTGTGCTGAATGGTGCAGGGAGAAGTGGTAAGACCTTAAACTGGTGCTATTTTCTGTGAAAGATTTCTGATATTTTCTTTATCTGGCTGCTGTTACAGTTGATTACAGCTCGACATCCAATTGTGTCTAGGGGATCGTGGTATTTCCAACTTTCCTTAAAACTTTTTTAATCTTGCCATTATGCTACTGCACTAGCATCCAAATCTGTCAGTTAAAGCTGCTTTCTTAAAGAAACCTAGAGCTTGGTCCTTCACTTTGGATAGTACATTGTGTGAAGTATTGGCTGGATTTTATTCAACTAAGTAAAGCATAGCTACACAGTTGAGCACAGGCTGCACTGACTGCAAACTTGGTTTACCCACACTCCAAGCTGGAGACAGCAAAGCAGCTTATGTCTCATACTGACACTTGTGTGTGACTGAGTGTGTGCTAATGAACCTGACTTTTCAGGTGAACTCATTAGTGTGGATCCATGCAACTAGAAATGGATCAAAAGGTTTCAAGGAGATCAGCTCTCTGTTACTGTGCCTTGTGTGGCTCAGTAAGTCTTAGGATCTTTCTGCTGCCTTGCTGCCTGGATTTCTTCTTGTTTGTTGCTATTAACCTGCAGAGTTTAGGGAAATGAACTGTGACAGTCAACCACTGGGAGAGAGTGGGTCCAGGTGCTTGTATATGTCCTTCAGATGGTATCATGGGATAAATTGAAGTCATAATCAGCATGGCTGGGATTCAGAGTATACATTTTTCTGTAATATGGCAAGGGCTCCTTAGGCTGAATTTCTTGGTGCTTTAATTTATCACAAAGTGAGTTTTAGTAACTCACTATCAAGAATGAGTAAATCAAAACTCTTCTCTTCCATGCAACATCAGTTTTTTCCTCCATCTCCCTTCAGGATTTAACTGCATTGGCAAAGGAATTGCGAGCGGTAGAGGATGTGCGACCTCCACATAAAGTAACGGATTATTCATCCTCAAGTGAGGAGTCAGGGACAACGGATGAGGAAGATGATGATATGGAACAAGAAGGAGCAGATGAATCTACTTCTGGACCAGATGATGTCCGAGCAGTGTTAGTTCTTCTAATAGCGTTCTGTTTTCCCTGTTAGGGGGTTGAAGAAAAAGGATGTTGCATATGTTGACTTGTACATTATTTCCTTCAGCTTAGAACAACTTGTGAGCAAGACATAGTAGTGTATTCACATTTTCAAACTTGAATGTAATCTTTTCAAAAAGTAGGCTTCTAGATGTTATGCCTTTCCCTCTTCTCCCTTTATTTGTTATAAAGCAAGAAGCAGTGTTTAACAAACTCCTGACTCCTTTTCCTTTTAAATAGAGAAGCTTTCCCAGGCAGGTTATGTAAATACTCCACTCTGGGCACAATATAAATTAATTTTGAGTGTGCCTTGGTGTGGAGTGACGAAAGCTAGGGAGTAAGTGCTCTTATTTCACTCAAGTTATTTCTTGTCCGGCAAATAGGTCAACGTTGAACTTGAGCAATGGTGAAACAGAGTCGGTGAAAACCATGATCGTCCATGACGATGTGGAGAGTGAACCTGCCTTGACTCCTTCTAAGGAGGGCACCTTAATTGTCCGACAGGTATTGCTTTTCCTTCCCTGTGCAGTTCTGCACCTTTTCTGTGCTCATTAACCCACTCGCTCATTCACCCATGCTGTTTCTACATTATATTTGTTGTTCGTATTATCAAGACACAGCTGTAGTGAATTCCAGATGAGCAAGATGTTTGATGCATGCAAAGAGGAGAGTAGCCCTTCACCCCTTGCTTCTGTTTTGCATGCTTTCCAGTGACACTGTGGCAGCACCATGCAGAATACCTCAAAGTCTGTAGGAGAGAAGAGTAGAAAAGCTCCAGGTGTTTGAAGCAAGTACCTGGAGCAAGAGCTTAGTTTGTCTTTACCATAGAACCATAGAGTGGGGCTGGGAGGAGGCTGGGCGGGAGCATTCAGGGAGTTTTCAAATAGTTCTGAACCTGTAGCTGAGGGCATACAGACCACCTAGATAACATACGCACACACATGTACATACCAATTCATGCAGCTGTGGGAAAATGGAGAAGCAAAGTAGGTGGCAAGGCAGAGAACGTGGACAGAGCTAGAGTGCTGTGTTGTTGCCTTTGATTCTGAAAATACTGCATTCTTGTGCCTCTAAAAGATAATGATTCCCTGCTTTCAAATGAGCTCGTGTGTTAATGAGCGTGCTAGCTTATAGGAGTTTCCTCAGTAATCGCATTCCTGAATTTCACAACTGAATGCCAATTTCTTAATTGAGTCCTCTGGTTTGAAAATTAAGATTTCATGCTTATTGTTTTAAATAGTTAGCTGAGGGCATTTGCCAGACAATCCAAGCTCGTATCTTACAGGATTTAAGTTACTTTTAAACAAAGCAATAGGGAAAGAAATCCTCCCTCCACCCCCAAAAATGTGCTTGTCTTTGTTGTGGTGGAGGACTTTCCATCACAGTTACTCTTCTGTTAATTAGTGGAGCTGGCTGTGCAAGTCAGCCACATGAACTAAGCTTTTGCCTGCCAGAAGAGGTGGAAATTTGCCGAATTCTAGTAGCTCTGCCCACTTCCCCTTTCCATTCAGGCATCAAGGCATGGATTATCATCTTATTTTTAAAAATAAATTAAAAAAAAAATGTAAAAAAGGTAGAAAGTGAGGGAGAGAAGGAGAGAGGTTGTTAGGGCTGTAGACCTTTAAGCAGCACTTGAGCAAGACAAGTGTGCCTGTTTTTTCTACAGAGTACAGTTGACAAAAAGCGTGCCAGCCATCATGAGAGCAATGGCTTTGCCGGTCGCATTCACCTCTTGCCAGATCTCTTACAGCAAAGCCATTCCTCCTCCACTTCCTCCACTTCCTCCTCCCCATCCTCCAGCCAGCCGACACCCACCATGTCCCCACAGACACCCCAGGACAAGCTAACTTCTAATGAGGTATGTCTTACACCACAGCTGGCTGCTTTCGTAGGGTTATAGCAGCACTGCCTAGTAGCTAGTTCGCAAAGGAACTCCAGCCAATCTCCCCTGCTTTTTTTTTCCTGTCACCTTTGTTCCCACCCCCCAAATAACACATTTCAGTTCTGTGTAAGAAACCCTTAACTCTAGAACAGTCTCACGCCAAACTTGCCAGTTTACTGGTTTTGCTTCCTCTTAGTCAGTCATTAATTGCATGGCGTTCGTTTTAAACTAAACTTGACTGCTGCATTTCCAAGCCAATACTATTATGTTTTTAATTCTGTTTTATTCTGGGAGCAGGCTAATTGCAAACAGTGTGTCTCTTAAAAATTAGCAGTTAATTTTGGCTTTGTCAGTAAAGGTTGAGCTGGTAACTCCGCACATATGAGTTGCTGCTTGTGGAAACTCACCCTTTGGGAGAGGAAGCGGCCATGGAGGAATTTTACTCTTTAAAGCTTGCCACATGGGCTGGGTGAACAAATCAGGTTATTACAAGGAAGGTTGTAAAAGCCTGGGGTATTGTTTTGGAATAATGAACTGGGGAGAATCTTTGGTTTTTTTCCAAGTATGTGTCTACTCTGAAAATCAGGTGTGTAAAAATGACTGTTCTCCACCAGCGCTGCTTGTGTCCAGGCTGAGAAGCAAAGCTTTGCTGCAGGGGAAGCTCACTCTGGCTGACGTGGGCTGATCTTGGGATGATGCCTTGCCGTATCTATTGCTGGTGGGCAAGCCTGGTCCTTCACATGTGTGTAACTCCTTCAGCAGAGGAGATGCACACACATGAATGGTGGGCATCATTCACCCATTACCAACCCTAGCAGTTGTGTTGGTTCCACTTCCAGCTGGGTGGCCAGCTTGGCTTTTGGGGAGAACTTCTTTCTGTATGCAAGCAGTGGTGGTACAGAGGAAGCAAAACTTGGTGAAAATAAGCTGCTGCTTCTTAGGGTAGAGCTGTAATGCCACGTAGGCGTGCAAGTGCTATGACAAGGGAAGGTTGCGGTGAGCTGGGTAGGCTGATGGCAATGCGCACGTTCGCCACAGGATCAAAAAGGCTTCTGAACCACATAGCAGTAGGGGGGGTGGGAGGATTTCCTCCTGGAAATTTGGTTAGCATAATATTAATTTTCAGCTATGCTTCATTGGTCTTTGATCTTTCTGAAAGCATGCTCTTGTAGGTTATAGAGATCAGTTGATTGATCCAGAGATATGACTGCTCATTACTTAGATCCAAGCAGTAAATAAGCAGGGTTCAGTTAACTCAGCTTGGGAAATGGTGGCTGTGGCGGTGGCTGGTGGCGAAGGAGCCTTTTGGTATTGAGCTGTGCAGGGGAGTGATACACTCCTAAGACCCATTGCTATATTTTCTGAGGAGTAGAGGCTTAGAAAGGTAGAGGCTGAAGATCAGCTGATGTTAAAGAAGTGTCTCTGTGTTCACATAAAGCTGAGCAAAATCTCAGTACTGCTTGATATAACTTACCCACATGCACGCCCTTTACATACATACTTTTTTTTTCACTTGTCCCATTCCGCTTCAGTATGCAATGTTGTCACTTTAATACTAAATCGGCAAGGGTTTTTAAGTTGTTCCATTTCCACTTTTAACAGTCCATTGTTTCACTTGTCTTCTTCCTTTATGTTTTTTCATGTTTAGACCGCATAACTCAGCAAGCACCAGTGATTTTATCCACTACATATTCATAGCTTCATGTCACTGTTTGCTACACCTTCCACACTAATGAGCCCCTTTGTTCGATACAGGTTTAATATGTTGCTTTGTCAGATAAAGGTGGAAGAACCTGCTGCAGCTTTCTGGCAAGAGGCTCAGGTTAAGCAGAATAGGGAGAAAGAACAGTAGTGGACATTGAAAGAAACATAATCCATCATAGAAGTGAATGCTTGATCCCAGATGGTACTAATTTTGTTGCACAAGCGAATCGAACTTCATAATTTGTTAAACTAGCTTGCTTTAGGAGATACTTCATAAATTCAGAAGTCATAGGTAGTGGACAGCTTGCAGATCAGATAGTACACATACATTTAAGAAGATTTTTTAAATAATAGACATTCCCTTGCTTTCTGCCTGATTGTAGGGGCCAGTCCTATAAATCTCCACTATCAGCTGAGATGACAGGGATGACGATTTAGCTAATTACATTTTTCTGTAACATGTGCAGTGTGCATATGTGTCTAGTTCAGGTGTGGTGCCTGCAGTGCTTTGTGTCTATAAAGGGAGTATAAAAGCTTGGGGAGGCTCTATAGCATAATTCTGTAGTGACTTAAATATGTTGGTTTTTGTTATCCATGCTTTTTATTGTCATTAATATTAATAAAGTTGAAATTTACATTGCAGACTCAGTCCGCTAGTAACACACTCCAGAAACACAAATCTTCCTCCTCCTTTACACCTTTTATAGACCCCAGATTACTACAGATATCTCCATCTAGTGGGACAACTGTAACTTCTGTGGGTAAGTAAAGTAGCTGGAGATGACAATTGAAAGACGGTTCAGTGACTTCAGTGGCTCTTTAACATACTTACGAACGTTACCATCATGCTTTTTATTTTATTTGCAATGGAGTGCATAATTTTATTTCTTTTTCCATTTACATTTCTTACAAAAAGAAAGACTTGCTCAGTATTCTCAGTTAGTGATTTGGGTAGTATGGTGTAAAGAATATATGGCCAGAATTTAGCACTTTGAAGGGTATTACATGCACTTTACTTTTCTTTTCTTCCAGTAGGATTTTCTAGTGAAGCAATGAGATCAGAGGCAATAAGGCAAGACCCTACACGGAAAGGATCAGTTGTCAATGTGAATCCCACGAATACACGGCCACAGAGTGATACCCCAGAGATTCGCAAATACAAGAAGAGATTCAATTCTGAGATACTATGTGCTGCCTTATGGGGTAATGCAATCCTGTTCCTCCTTTGCCTCCTGCAGTTCTGAGGTGCAGACTTACTAGTGTGAGCTTACAGGCTTTGAGAACGTGTCTCTGAAACCTGAGCTATTTCTCTGCATTTATTCTATGCATGTTCACCTCTTTTTGTTGCAAGAGATGCTTATTACTATGTTTTTCACAGTATGTTGCTTCTGCTTTGATATAATTTCCTGCTGCTGGATTTATGCTTCTGATGGCACAATTTAGACTTCATTCAGCTGATCCTGATGTCCTTTTCAGCTCTCTCTAACCTCTCCTAGTACACCTCTTGCAGCTTTTGGGAGCTTGTAGTCATCTTTGCATTGCACACCTGGTACACACTGGTATTTCTTTCGAAAAATAATCGTCTTTTTGAGCCTCTTGCTAAGTATTGCTGCAGAGCTTTATTAAGATGTGTTTTGTAAGATGACTTTCCATCTCAGTTATCAGTTCATGTAGGAAGGAAGCAGGAAGAGAGAAGGGTAGGAGTGTAATTTTCCAGTGTGAGGCTTTGGCTTAGTTTCGTTCAGAGATGCTAGTGCAGAGAGAAGCTGGGCATGGCGTGTCTGCTGACCAGGTGTGTCTGGCTGTCATGTCACAAGGGATAATTTATGTCAGTGTCAGACAGTTAGGATCCTGTGTGGGTGAAAGTCTTAGGGCAGTGCTTATTGCCTGCTACATTGTGGAATCACTGCTACAACATGCAGCAAAAGTTTTTCTCTGCTGTGTCATTTCTTTCTTGGCCAGAACCCATGGGGCCACTTGATCTGTTTTTTTTTATCTAGATGTTTATAGATAATGTATATTACATACATATTGTGTATTTTGCATACATATTTATCTAGTATACCTAAACTTAATAGTCTGTAAATGCATATGGCTGTCATCTTAAAAACCATGGAGAGTTGGGCATTCACCTGAGTCACACAAAGACTGAATAGGTAACGTAGTGCCCTGCTCTTGTCTGCATTTTCTAAGCTCTTTCCAAGGCTGTAGTTGTCTTTTGGGGTTATTTCCAGTATTTCTTGTTTCTCAGAACAGCACTATTGCCCTGTCCTTCTTGCCTGCAAAACCATGTCAGTTAAACCATGTTGGTTCTTCCAGCACCTTATCTTCATATCTGCTGCTTTCTTTATTTCCAGAATTTACTGGTAGGAATTTTTAGCTCAATGCTATTTCTGCCTGTATTCACATGAATAATTCTCTGATAAAATCAAGACTTGTGCAATGTAAACTTTCAAGCTGAGAGAGGGAGAAGGCAAAGAGAAATCATACAGGATCAGTAAAGATGACTCATAATTTCTCTGATCTGCCTTGTTTTGCCAGTAGCAATTTGTGTTAATGGTTTTATATTTCTTTCATCTATGCATTTGACTGTTACAGTGATTTAAAGTACAGGTGTAAAATCCTAGAGGTGTTTTACAGCTGTAACAATGCATTTCCATATTGAACATTTAAGGCCAGCCTGATGGTGATTCAGGCTGGTACACATGCTTATTTCTTGATAAGGTTTAGCTTCATTTGCCCTTAAGTAAATTAAGGCATTTTGTGGTGATATTTGTTATTCAAAAAGAGGGGGACTTGGTTTCCTTTGTTTTGCCATGTCTTTACAAGTGGTAGTGCCATAGTATCTGGCAGGTTGCTGATTGCATTAGGTCTATGATACTGTTTCTTCTAGTTCTGAGTGGTGAAAGTCAGTGTCATGGATTCAGTAGAGTAGATTTGTGTACCCAGCCTCCATAGAGAGCCCATACGTTCTCAGGAAGCGTTTCCATTTGTTTGAAGAACCAGAACTGGTTAATTGTAGGGTGGTGGCAGAAGAGCTCTGCTGGCAATGGGCAATGATAGTGCTTGCACTGCTTGCCACCAGTGTAGTACTTCATTAGTTTAACCTCAGAATGCATATATCTAAGGGAAGAGGTCGTGGATGGGTGCACATGCAAACTTGAAGCAGAAACAACTGCACCACAAAGGCAGCAGAGGAAGAGATGAGGGTATAGATGAGAGGGATTAAGCCCTGTTGTGCAGAAGGGGGAAGGGATCCATAGGAAACAGTTCTCATGTGGCTTACCTTGAACTGTAGGCATACGTGTTGAAGCTGGATCACTTACAGCTTTAGTCAGTGGGTCCTGGAGCTGCAGGAGGGAGACAAACTGCTGGGCACTTCCTTGGCTGGTTTGGTGTTGCTGCAGCCTGTGTTGATCCCTGAGTATGTACCTTGCTCTCCCTGCTTCCCTCTGCTGCTTCGAATTTTAAGGATGCCTCCCATTAAGGGAAACAGTAGGTGTGATATGCCCCTGGGGCTGTGGGATAGGATCCAGCTAGTACTGACCCAGTGCTAGGTGCAGAGGTGGGAAGAGGGCAGGAAGGGGGATAGAGGAGGTATCAGCAGCTGAAGGAGAGCATGGGAGTGTGGCAGGACCTCTCCCAAGGCAGGCCTTGTGCCTGCCAGCATCAATGTGCTCTGCTGCCTGGAGGAGGCAGAGGAGGAGCAGAGCAGCAAATCTGAGCAAATGATGTGATGGCTTCTGGGGACTGCTGAGACCTCTCAAGTTTCCTTACTGAAAAGGCAAAAGAGAGGAAACTAAAGATGCGTGATGGTTTCCAACCTCTCCATAGGCTGCATCTGCTCAGGCCCCTTCTCCATCATTACTTCCTTCTGGCTGGCAGTTATGCTTAAGAATGACAAGTTTTACATTGTGATTGCAACACAGGAGTTCAATAAAGCAAGTAATACATTTGCTTTGATTTCTGTTCCCTATATGTGACCTGTCTCTGTACAATTTGTAAAGCTCCTGGACTGAAACACTATTGCAAATAAATAGTTAAGAAATTTAAGAGTGACAATATATTAATGGACTTTTAAAAACCAGTCTCATACATGCTTCTAAAAAAAAATATTGATTTTTAAATACTAAGGTTTTGAGGAGTCTTGGAAAGTGTGCAAGTGTGCATTTGGACCTTTTTATAAGGAAAGGGGCCTACTGACTTTTCTCATCTGCAGTTGCTTATCTTTAGAAGGAATATGTGGAAATACAAGATTACTGTAACTCCTCTAATTATAACATTCAGACGGAAAAGATTGTTGGGAAGCTGAGGACCAACCCTGGGTCTGTCCTTTTACAGGAGGGCTGCACTACAGTCTGTTTCTTCAGTGTGGACCAAGCCCTACCACTGCTTTTTTGCAAGTGGCTCTTGTCAAGAGCCTCCTGTTACTAACCCCATTCCTGACAGTTACTACGTCTTTGGAATACATAAGCTTGGGTACCACTTTGTGCCTTGCCCCCTCCTCCAACATTAATGTGTCATTTTGTTTGGGAACTGGTGCTCTAGAAAGCACTTACTGTCTTGAACACTGCAGTTTGGTGACAGTAGTCACTGCAGCAGGTAATGTAGAAAGCCTCCACATCGTGAGATCTTAAAGGCTGCAGGCAGCTGAGACCCAACCAGCAATGGTTAGACCTGCTTGAAACAGGACAGTTGATATACCAATCATCAGTTCATCAGAATATGTGGAAAATCTGCCTGTTAACTTGGGTCTTTGGTTTTGTTTCTTCTAGGAGTGAACTTGTTAGTGGGCACTGAAAGTGGTCTGATGCTGCTAGACAGAAGTGGTCAGGGGAAGGTTTATCCTCTCATCAATCGAAGGAGATTCCAGCAAATGGATGTACTTGAAGGGCTGAATGTCTTGGTGACAATTTCTGGTAAGGTTAACTGTCCAACATATTTTTTTCCCCATCTAGTATGGCATGGCAGAAAGCTTTTCTTAGCAGCCTGTGTGTTGAGGGGAAATCCTGATTTGATTGAAGTCAGTGGGTTTTCCATCATTTCACCTCTCTGAGTCTGTAGTTTATTTCTGCAAATGAATCATTTTCCACACTACACCTTGTGCCTGCTTGCCCCCTGATCTTCCTGCTGGGGTGTGACCTTTAAAAATCCTGCATGGGTTTGGGGAAAGCGTCCAGCTTTGTTAGTTTGTTCAGTGTTTGGGAGCTGGAAGTTACTGCTTTTTGAACTTTGTAAAAATGGAATTCTTTCCCTCTGTCATGGTTAATTTCAACGCCTTACTTTCTAACCAAAACATGATTCGCCACTTGGGTTTAAAGACATCTTGCATGTTGAAATCTGTGGGGAGGGGGAAATGCTTTAATGAAGTCTGGAAATAGGAATGATGTGCAGCGAGTGTGTGTGTATTGGTGAGAGGGCAGTACAGCATGTATGTGATGTGGAAATTACCAGTGTGAGAAGGCAGATCGGTGCAGCATTTGGCTTTACTCTCGCTGGATGTAATTGTAGATGGCAAAGCAATGGGAGATGAAGGGTAATGGTGATTGTTGTGTTTGTTTTGTGTGCACTGATGGAAAAACATGTTTTATGAAGCTGGAGATTCCAGACTCTTTGGCTCCAGACTGTTATTGCATAAGGTTATCCTGCTGTTAAGCAACCTGATGTGGTGCACTGTTAATCTTTACAGGTGTCATTCAGCCATTTACCTTCCTTTTGTTTTGGATTGTGTGTGAAATCAGCTTTTGCTATGCTGCATGTGTGTGATAGGGAGAGGATGTAAATGAGGTTTTTCACAGTGCCCCTGTGATGCTGTTCAGAGCCACCCAAAATTTTGCTAAGGCTCCAGAGCTCCTGTGTGAAGAAATTCTTTGGCTCTCCCAACCCTTGTACAAAAGGATACACACCTAGAAAATACAATGCAATTTAATGCATTAATGTTATTATGCTACTACAGGCTCAAAAGAACTGTACTTATGCTGGTATTGTCAACAGAGGGCTTCGTTTCTGTCTAGAACAAGTGTATGTTATTGGCTTGTTGCTTGCTGCATTCTCAGCTACTGTTATGCTGTAAAATCTTTAAAAAGAAAGGATGAATCAAGGAGGATTAAAAAAACCCACAACCTGCTGTGTCCTTTTGATGTTTAGTGCTGTATGTTAAAATATAAGCTTTTTGTAAAGGACCATTTGATATAGTTTATTCTATAGTAGAACTTGTAAACAAAATATTGTATAATCCAATTTGTGTAAAATCTGTTGGTTTGAAGCATACCCTACACAGACAAGCATCTGTGATTCAATCTTGGTTCAGTTGTTTTCAGCTTATTTATGTTTGTGTCAGCCACAATCTAAGTACCCTGACACATCCATTTTCTTCCTTCAAAACTATTGCTTCCTCTATGGATACACGCTATGTTAACCCTTTAGAGTCAGCTGATCTTTGGCTGGATTATGCCTTCATCTCTGTCCCATCTCCTGTGTCTTATGGGAGATTGCTGGAGTACAAAGCAGGAAAGAGGTATCCCAGCCCACCAAGAGGCAGGGCTGGGGGAGCATACTTGGTGAAACTGTGGTGCTGTTATGCCCAGACTTCCCCTTATATCCCTCTTTTTGGCTTCTGCGCTTCAGCTCTTAATGGAAGCTTCCCTCATGCTGGACTTCTCTTGGTGACTTATTTGCAGTCAGTTTCTCCACCTCTTCAGGCAAACTAGGAACCCTGCAATGAGGTTGTGTTTCTGCAAATGGTCTGTTCTGGCAGACTGGTTATGGAGCTGCCCCTGAACTTTGTCCCAGAACTGCTACTGCTTCTCTGAGAGCGATGTTCTGCTCCTTGCAGTGCAGTTGGCTGTATGGGTTTTTTTGGGGAGTGATATGGTGATGGTGGTAAGTTTTGAAAGGTGTCACCACATGGTACAAGAAGTTGCAGCATGTTAGGAATTGAAGGGGATTGTCACATAAAATTGTTTTTAATATGCACTCTTGAGTCTGAAAACCTGAAATCAATTATCTCCTCATTTTATATGTGAATTACAAAAATTTCTGACAACAATGATTCTGATACTGAGATAATGAGCTACTGTGAGAAAGTTTTGCAAGGCAAAGCAGAGTAGTTAATCGGTTCTTCAGGACTTACTGTTGGGAGGCTAACAGAGTTCTGGCTGCTCAGGTAGTATAATACAGTGCTGAGAGTCATAAAAATGCTGAAGGAGAGAGCAGTGACGTGTATACAAAACACTCTCAGCTTATGTCTCCCTGAGGACTTTGCCAGCCCAACTGGCTGATGGTGGCACTTGGGAAGGTAGGAGGGGATGACAGAGTAGAAGAACTGGTTGAAATCTGCCTGCTTAATAATTAAAAAAATCAGTGACAATATAAACCAAAACTCAATATGGGAAAAGGGACTTTGCATTCAAAATAATATCTGTGGGAGAATCAGAGCAGGAGTTCTCATAGAAGTCACTGGCCGATAAGTTCATTTGATGGCTGGAGCAGATTTTTGTTTCTTATTTCATAAATAATACCTTAAAATTAGCCAAAAAAAAAAAAAAAAACACCCAAAAAACAACAACAGAAAAATCCCACAAAACGAAAGAGAAAAGCAACACCCAGATTTTTGAGAGCTATTTAAACTAGCTAGCAGAGATTTATAAGCAGAAGGCTCTAATTCCCCACTCTAAATATAAACATTAAGAGCAGCAGAACTTGTTTATGTCACTATGTAGTGATATAAACATGTCCATCTCATAGCCATCTTTATATCGCTAACTGGTCCTTCTCTTTTCATGCCAGGCTGCTGAAAGGCAGAGGGATTTCCTGTCTTGTGACTTTCCTTGTGATCTAGACACTAAAACACAATGGGAACACACGTGAGATGTTTCGCTGTTGTTGTTTTGAAAATGTCTCTGATTGGAGAAAAATAACCCTGGTGCACATGATGTGAACCAAAAATCCCAACCAGCAACTTAGCCACGTGCTGGGAAATTCCTGTGTGTGTTATTTGTTCCAAGTCTTCAAATTTGAATAAACTACTGAGAGAGCTAAAGCTGTGGGAATATCTGAGAGACAATTTGTTTCCCAGTGGACAGGGACTCGTCTTTAAAAACATTGGGTGCATTGTACTGACCTGGAGCCCTCTGAGCTCTTCCTTGCTCAGAATTGCAGTACCTTCTGGTCTGGACTGTGTTCCCTGTTTTTCAGTGTTTTCTAAATGGGCCCTTGTGGCTATTGTTCGCAGTATTTTCAAGGAACGACCTTTCCTTGGTCAGCTGTGAGGCTCCTGGAAATATTGTTTCCTGCTCTAATATGTTTTTCAAATCTTTAGAAAGCTACAGGATTGGTGGAGCTGTATTCCTCTATGAAACATGGCTTAATAAATATGAAGTCAGGCAATAAATCAGGGTGCTCATTTACTGCCAAATCTGCTGTTGCTTTTGTAGTGGGGATAAACACAGGACAGCACAATGTTACTTCACATTTCATTTAGTGCCATGAGAACAGAGGGACTTTTAAAATAAAATAGCAGATCCAGTAGTTGAAAATGGGTCTCAAATTCCACTTTAAATTTAAGCTTTTTTAAGCTGTTTAGTAAACAGATTTTTGACTTCAGAAGTGCCTCCTCTTTCCCTCCTGCCCTTCCCCATCCAAGTAATCATAAAAAGATCTTTCAGGCTTTCATTTTTATAATGGAAGGGTTTGTAGCACTGGAGCCTGTGCAGCAGCCTGTTTGCAAGCTGCCCCTGCATCTGCTTTTCCCAAGGATTCCATCTCTGTTAGGGGATCTCCTGCCACCAGAGTGGGAGTTCTGCACCAGCCTCAGGACCCCAGTGTGGAGCTGGTTGGGCATAGCAGGATGGTCCCAATGCTTGGGCTTCATCTCCTTATGCAGCAGCATCCCCTGAGACTGTGCACCCATCCCTGAGATGAGCAGCCAGCTCTGAACTGATCCATCATTAGGCATCATGTGAAAACTTAAAAGACGAAGGCATCAGCTAAAGTCTATAGCTGGATTGGGCTGGCAGTCTGCTAGGTGGACCACACTGACAGCTTATCACTTTCTGCAGCATAGAAAATACAGTGTCACTTGGCTAGCCCAGCACTGACTGCTGTACAGGTCCACTGTCTTCCTCTCAGCTGTAAGGGTTGCAAAATACTGTACACATTCACCTTGTTGCCTCATCGTGGCTGGAGAAACAGCAGCATGGAGCTACTCCACTGACAAGTTGGGTCCCTGACAGCATCTCCTGTTTCATAGAATCAGAGAATGGTTTGGGCTGAAAGGGACCTTGAGGCTCATCTGGCTCCACCCCCCTGCCATGGACAGGGACACCTTCAGCCAGACCAGGTTGCTCCAAACCCGGTCCAGCCTGGCCTTGAACACTGTCAGGAATGGGGCAGCCACAGCTTCTCTGAGCAACCTGTGCCAGTGCCTCACCACCCTCATAGTGAAGACCTTCTTCCTAATGGCTTATTTATACCTACCATTCCCCCTTGTCCTATCACTACATGCCCTCATAAAAAGTCCCTTTCCACATTTCCTGTAGGCCCCTTTAGGTACTGGAAGGCTAATATAAAGTCTCCCTGGAGCCTTCCCCAGGATGAAAAAGCCAAATCTTCTCAGCCTGTCTTCACAGCCCTCTGACTGTCTTCATGCCCCTCCTCTGGACACACTTGAGCAGGTTCACATCCCTCCTGTGTTGGGGGTCCCTTCCCTTCCTTGCACAGAAACCTCATGCAGCCTTATGAAGTGGCTCCTGGTCACAGAGGGAACAATCTCTGCCTCGCCTCCAGCTTCATCTGTGACACTGCAATGGTTTTAGCAGCAAAGCAGCTGGAGGAAAGAGGATGGAAGCTTTGAGTATGTGCATGTAAAGCCACCCTCTTGCTAGTTCAGCAAATGCTTTGTAGGCCATTAGTTGTTAAAGAATCACTGATAAAGTTTATCAGGAGCCTTGCTCTGAATTCAAAGAGCACTTCTCATATTAAGAGTTAAGAGCGCAGCTGTATTTTGATGACTGTGGCAGATGCATTGTCACTTGAAGATAGGGCAGCCTGGGCAAGTAAATTCTCTCACTGTGGAGATAACTCTTTCAGTTTCTGTGTGCAGCCTGATAAGTATTACACCCCTTGCAGCACAAGGGAAGGGCTGCTGATGAAGCAGGCATCAGCTTTTAGCAAGCGGGTGAAGTTTGCATGGGCTATGTGAAATTCTCTGTGTTTTCAGATACGGTATGTTTTTCTTTACAGCAAAACTGGTGTAAAGTGGTTCAGTGATGAAATTTTTAGTGCTGCTGTTAGGTAATTCACAATTCCAACAGAGAAACAGTGCATAATTTTAATGAAACTTGACGAGTTTGTGTTAGGATGATAGAAGGAATGGAAATGTCCGGGTGACTAACTGGGAAGAATTTGTAAAATCCATTTCATCCCCATACTCTTCTTTGCTTTTGCTTCCTCCTTCAAATCCATCCTATTCTCTTCTGATAGCTGTGTACATAATTTCGGGCCTCAAATTCCATCCCTGCTGCTCTCCTACAGTTTTGTGTGAAAAAAAGCCATTCTGACTCAGCTATATATATATTTTTAATCTCAGTGCATGACTCTCTTGGTGCTTTTGATGTGGGAGTATTTATCCTTTCTGATAGAAGGTTTGGGGGTCCTAAGAACCGGACAACTGACGAGCTCTTTCATTGAGTTTGTCATTATATGTTCATGTGGCATTGCCATGTGTTTTTGTCATTGATCTTAAAGAAGGTATGTGCTTGGGTGAAGTCTGGAGTAAAGCTGTTGTGTATGTAAAAATTGAAGGAGATCTCTGTGGTTACAGCAGTTTCTCCTTTGGTGTTATTTGGGTTTGCTCTTCAGGGCTTTCTGTTTGCTTGGACGCAGGGTTTTTTTGTGCTTCTCTTGCTATGGAAATAAACCAGTCTTTTTCATTTTGTGGCCAGGTAAGAAGAACAAGTTGAGAGTTTACTATTTGTCCTGGTTAAGAAATAAAATCCTTCACAATGACCCTGAAGTAGAAAAGAAACAGGGTTGGACAACAGTGGGCGACTTGGAAGGCTGTGTGCACTATAAAGTTGGTGAGTAGTGAATGCAGTAATCAAATTGTTGGGATAAAAGCTGGCTGGAAAGGTGACCACCATGTGTGTAGCTGCTGGGTTTAAGGTTTGGTTTTATTTCTAGCTGTGTCCCCTGTCCTTCAGGGTGAGCTTTTCTGGCAAAGCACCAGGATAGATGTCATGTTATTGGGTTAAAATGAATATAGAAGAGTTTTCACAGTGGGATGCTGGGCTGTGAACTGGAGCGGGTGCAAATCCCCATCTGTCTCTTTCCCGTAGTGGATGCAGCTTCCAGGAGAGTGCTAATATGGGCAGTGAGAGCTAGTAATGTTTCACCACCTCTGTTAGACCTTTTAGGTAACAGAGGGACTCTTGTCAAGCAGCAGCTGTTCTCTTTACTAACAGTTTTCCCTTTTCACAGTTTTACCATGATGAAGTCACATGCTGGCATGGAGTGAAAAAAGTCTTTCTTTTAATGTATATGCTAAAGATTGAGGGGGAGAGGGGAGAAGAGAGAAGGAAAAAAAGAGAGAGGAGACAGCAAACCCAGCTAGTGCATGAGCTTTGGGGAGGCATCTGGGAAAAAAAAAAACATATTTTACTTCAAGATGATTCATTAATTCCCTGTAGCTCACAAAATTTCCTATTGCCATCTCAGATCAACTGCTGTACGCTTGTGGGATGAAGTGTGTTTTCATTAGGCAGGTGGCTTTTGAGTGGTTTTAAGTAGTTTAAATGGATTTGACTGTAGAAACTTCCACCAAAACTAGTGAAAGACATGTAACATTCACTCAGCAGAATATGCAGTGAGCCTGCTGTCCTGCAGGTGGGGATATGAACCAAGAGCTCTTTTTCCTTCTCTTTCATGATGCATATTAATGGACAGTGGATGTTGCCTTTGATTTGATTTCCTTCTAAGAGCCAGCTCAGTTCCTTTCCAGCTGTGTCAGTCAATGTGAGGCAGCAGCAATAGAATTGAGCTCAGGTCTCCTCCTGTCATGCATGTGCTCTTGGAAAAACCTGCTAGTGGGGTGTAATCAATAATAATGGCAGTAAGTAACTGCTGAACCAGGAGCTTGACCCTGAAAACAATTAATAATGTGCTCCTCTGGTCTCCCACCCCGGCTGTCAGCAGCATAATGAAGTGTCCTGTTAACAATACATTAACAGCTGTTGAAAGGAGGCTTTCCAGCAGGGAAGCATCTGAAACAAAGAACATTCTCTTCCAGATGAAGAGGGGTTTGTTGCCCTGGGCTGCAGCCTGGCACTGAACTTCCCTCTGAACCACAAATGTACAGTAGAATTCTTCAGGTAGTGAGAGGCCTCTTTGACAGCTGCAGTGCAGTTTCCAAGAAGGATAAGCTGCCAATAGTTGGACTTGTGGTCTGGAGGCTGCTGCTGAAGCAAGCTGGCACTGATCACTTCCTTGTCTCTTTGATGCAACAGGGGTCTTGGATGTCTGGGTAAAGTGGTATTTATGGGTCTCAGTTGCTTCAGGCAACTTTTGGCTCCTCTAAATGATAAATTGCTCTTTTGAAACTTCAGATTTGGGTGAATTCCCAGATAGCACCCAGCACAAAGAATGAGGATTATCAAAGGTCCTTTTTCACGGAGAAGGTGGTTTTGTTCAGCACTCCCCCTTCCCTAAGAAAAAATTCCAAGAAGTCTTGTAAAGTAGACAAGACTGAACAAAAGCTCTGTTTTTTAGTCAGTACAGCTGTGGAGGATGAGAGGCTTTTCTTTGTCTGTTGAAAAAGTGTCTAGTCCTTTAATGCTTATAGTTCGGTAGTCTTGCCTTCTTGCAGAGTAGAAGGAGAGCAAGTAGCAGCTTTGTTTCCCTGAAACAACAACTGCAGGCTTTTACAGTAGTAAGATGTCTAGAAGACAGTAAAATAGTATTTATTAAAGAAGTCTTCTTCTCACAAGTCTGAGATCCTCACTTCTGAATGTTTTGAAATCAGGTTTGGAGATACAATGGGCAGAAGGTGAAGATGCATGGAGTCAGTAATTGTTTTGGAAAAGTGGCATATTCCCCTAAGACACAGGGTAAAGAGGTTGCAGAAACCTGCAGAGGTTTCTCAGTGTCATCTAAACACTTTTTTTCCCCCTCCCCTTAAAAGAGTGCTACAAATAGGTTAGCAAACCCTAACATTTGGAGGTCCCATGATCTGCTCCTTCCCAAATCCAGATGGCAACTGAAAATGCAGATCCAGCAATGCTTCTGGGGTGGCCATTTCTAGATTTCATCAGTCCCCTCCTGTAGTAGTTTTTTCTAATATTTAATTTAGCCAGCTGTTTGAATGTGGCAACAGAGACACAGTCAAGTATTTGTAGATCAGCTGTGTAATGACACTTTATTTCTGATAAATTCCGTGGGCTTTGGTGTTCTGTTTTCAGATGAGTTATCTCAGGCTTCAGGAACAAAGGAAAGTGCTCTGCTATCAAATTTGCCTTTTGCTTTTGAAATGGACTTTTTTCTTAACTTCAGTTCCCTTTTCTCCTCCTTCCCTGGGGAATTTTGCCATCAGCTCAAAATGCCACTGCCAGTGCTGTGACTGAAACTGTCGATACACTCTGCCACAGTCATAGCCTTCTTTTATTGGAAATGTGCCTGTCTGAAAACTGATTTTCTTGTCATGATGAGTAAGCACTGTCTAATGTGGAATAAAAACAAGTATAAGTAAGAGTATACTGACTAGGTAATTTGAAACATGGTGACAGGTTCAGTTACTAGTAAGGGTTTTTTGGTGGCATAAATGTGTCAAAATACTTAACTACAAAGAATTAGCAATCCTAAAATGCAATATTACTAAACCTAAATGTATGTAAGTGTGGAGAAATACTGTAATTTTCTGCTTTCCTGAAGTAATCGGCATGACTTGGGAATTACTGCTGAATTCTCTTTTGTTCTGTTTAATTTCAGTAAAATATGAAAGAATCAAGTTCTTGGTAATTGCATTGAAGAGTTCTGTGGAAGTCTATGCATGGGCACCAAAGCCATACCATAAATTTATGGCCTTTAAGGTAACAGTATATTTCAGCCATACATAGGATTTTTCTCATAGCTACTTGCAGTTACCCATTTACAAAAGTGTTCTGTCATTCTGTCATAACCATATTACAAGTTATTCAGTAAATCTCCACAAACTTTGTATTATGTTTTAATTTGGGAGGGGTTTTAGCTCTAGAGGCAGTACACTTAAAGTTCTAAATCATAACCGAGCGTAAACTAATAATCAAAACGACACAATATCACAGCTGTTTGTTTCGCTTCTCTATAAATAAAATGTGAGACAAAGAGAAGTGAACTGAGTCTAAGCATCTTCATCTGAGCAGTCCAAGTCATTAAGTAGTACTTGGCATTGCTATGTTTTTTTGAACACTGCAAGAATAAAGTTAGCTGGCTTGGTATAATTGCCAGTCAGATTTACAGACAATCAATTATTGTTGGTTGTGCAGATTTAAGTAAACACTAGTGTCAGATTGCCCTGAACTTTGGGGAAAGCAATTCTTACCAAAAACCCAAACAGGCCAACTAAAGGAAACCCCACAGAAAATAGCTTACAATATTATGTGATTGAAATGCAAGAGGTTGCAGAGCAGTCTGTCCTTGTGCATGAGAGATGCGAGCTTCAGTAGTCTGGTGGATGGGGGCCAGAGGGATGTGTGGGAGGAAGAAACCCATAATATTATGTGCATTAGAGTATGTTTTTGTAATACCTACTGTGGTTCTAAGCAGTAAAGTAAATTTCGCTCATGGTTGTCTCACAGTCATTTGGAGAATTGGTACATAAGCCATTGCTGGTGGATCTCACTGTAGAAGAAGGTCAGAGACTAAAAGTGATCTATGGCTCCTGCGCTGGCTTCCATGCCGTTGATGTGGATTCAGGATCGGTCTATGATATATATCTACCAACACATGTAAGAGCTACTGCTGGGTTTGGGATCTTTCTTTCATTCTGGTTCCCCATGCCCTCTCCTGCCCCTTCTTCCCCTCAGATAGCCAACATGTCAGGCTGTCCCTGTGGATCGCTGCCAGATGCTGGCAGTGGTGAATTGGGTGGAGGGGTCTGAGTGCATATGGTCTCTTGTGCTTAGGGGCTTGTGCCTCTGTTGTCTCTTTGTGGTATGTCTCAACGTTTGGGAGCTACCTGTTCAGGTCTGTTTCAGGGGAAGCAGTTAAGAGGATTGCATTGCAAATGCCTGAGAGAAGCTGCAGGGAAGGTGGCACTACAAAAATGACACCACATCTTCCTGATGAGATTCAACAGGATTAGCAAATCAAGGTTGCCTTAGATACCAAGGTTTCCGTTGTTCATTGTACACAGAAGTGTCAGGTAGGCCTGCAGTGCGAAATGTACCTTCCTAAGAACTATTCACTGCAGTGCAAGTTTCTGAGGTCTGCATCTGGGCTGCTTGCCCCAGACTCCTTTTCTGCCCATGGAAAGAAATGGGCACTCCTACAGAGAAGTTAGTCTTTCCTGGTTTTAGATGTCTGCCTTAAAATGAGAAGATTTGTGCCTCAAGGGTTTACATGTCTTTGTTGTCGCTGTGTAGCATGTCTAGCTTGTGGGGAAACAGAGCTAGCACTTCTGAAATGAGTGAATCCCCACTCTGCTGTCAGCCAAAATCAAAAATTACCCAGCCATTTCTCCCAGCAAAGGCTTTGTGACATTAAAACAAAAGGCTTCCTCTCTTTTTCCATTGTAGATCCAGAGCAGTATCCAGCCTCACGCAATCATCATTCTCCCAAACACTGATGGGATGGAGCTATTGGTCTGCTATGAGGATGAAGGAGTTTATGTCAATACATACGGAAGAATAACCAAGGATGTGGTTCTGCAGTGGGGAGAAATGCCAACTTCAGTTGGTGAGTGCCTGTGGTGAATCATACATTGCATGCTGTTAGGGAGCATGAGTGTGTGCATGTGGACAGGACGGACACACATGGGGTGTAACTTCATATTCAGAAGCAGAGATGCTGTAGTATTCCTCAAAAACAGCTGTGCAAAGTAGAGAGTAATCATATGGATCTGTTTTGTGCTAAGTTTTTAAGAACCAAATCCGAACAAGCAAGATGTGAAATTCAGAAGTGAAAAACTCACCAGGGCCTTTGTAGGTTGCTGCAGAATATTTGCTAGACAGCCACAAAGTTGTGGAAGCCTTTCAGTATGAAGTCATTACCTGGAGTGCTGTGTCCAACTCTGGAGTCCTCAGTACAGGAAAGACAGGGACCTATTGGAGAGAGTCCAGAGGAGGGCCACAAAACTGATCAGAGGAATGGAGCAGCTCTCCTGAGAGGAAAGGCTGAGAGAGTTGAGGTTGTTGAGCCTGGAGAAGACTCCAAGGAAGCCTTGTTGCAGCCTTTCAATACTTAAAGGAACATAGTAAGAAAGGTGGGGACAGACTTTTTAGCAGGGCCTGTTGTGAATAGCACACAGGGTAATGGTTTTAAAATAAACAAGGGTAAATTTAGATTAAATGTAAGGAAGAAACTTCTTATAATCAGGGTGATTAAACACTGGAACAGGTTGCCCAGAGAGATGTTAGATGTGCCATCCCTTGAGACATACAAGGCCAGGCTGGAGGTGGTTCTGGGCAACCCGATCTAGTTGAAAATATCTCTGCTTATTGCAGGGGAGTTGGACTAGGGGACATTCAGAGGTACCTTCCAACCCAAACTATTCTATGATTCTATGTAAGGTGTCAGATGGTATGATATTATTATGAGTATTTCTATATAGTTAGCAATGTATCAATTTGATGTGTTTAAATTCATCTGCAGATTGCATATCCATCCTAGCATGATAATTCTCCTACATTTTCTCCCTTTCAAGATAAGGCACTTCTGAAAGTGGGAGCAATGAGTGTACTAAAATGGTCCCAGATTTGTTACGGACACAGCTACACACTCAGACCCCTCTTGCCACCTGTGCTGCTGTATTTCAGTGCTGAGCATAGCATGGGCTGCCCTTTTTAGTTGGGCCAAGCGCATTGCATGGCTTGTGCTTTGGAATAGACACATGTATTAGGATGTGACTGCTGATACCTGTTAGAGCAATGCAAACAGTAATGGAAGAGGAAATTTAAAGAAGTCTCATGCACAGCTTGTTCACTCCTGTGGAGACTAACTTTTGACTAGATCTAAAAGCAAGCAGGGTTTATCAGCTGGCAAATGGCAGAGCATTTTGGGTCTGGAGTGCCTGTGAAGTAAATGACACTGAAGCAGCTGACACCATCTGAACATCTCATCTGACAATTTTTAGAAGCTATTTGGCCCAGTTACCACTAGTGGTGTTTTTAAAAATAAATAAATTTCCAGTACGATGGCAAATGCTATGCTGTAGGTGGATGTTGTACTGCAGTAGATCATTTGATTTAATTTTACAGAAAATTAATAGGGAAAAAAATCTATAAAAAGAAAGCATTACAAAATTAAATATGTTGCTTGCTAAGAGCCATTGCTCTTCTTTTTATTTTTATGTCAAGTATGCATGCAAATCAGAGGCAACAGCTTATTCTTCATTAAGGTCCCATATGTTATTTCTGGCAGCATTCCTAAGACTATCCATCAAAATGCTTTTTTGAATATACCTTTTCATAATGCTGGCGACTTTTCCCTTTATTTCATTTTTTTTTACTGCTATCAGGTACAGATTTTTTCCTCACGCTGCTACTAATCTGTTTCTCCTCAGTGATGCTCTAAGGAAAAATGCCTGATTTTTTGCTTTTTTGAGCACAAAGGAAAGCATTATGACAAATAATAGTACTTCCACTTGTAGAGCTTAACAAGAACCCCTTTTGAGATGTACAGAATACTTTTCAGACCAGTTGGTTTTCTCAAGGAGATCAGGTTTTTGAAGTATTACTCCTGTTAAAGGAGGCTAGCTCATTTGTTACTTTCCTCTTTCTCTGTTTTTACCGACAGGCTCCTTCAAGGAAGGGAAGCAACACCATAAGTTACAGAGCTAGTGCTGGAGACATACCAGAGTGGTTTAGCTTAGTGCATTTAAACCTCAAGTTCTGCTTTCTCCTTGTCAGTACCTAATTAGCTTGTCTCTTTGCCAGACTCGATGTTCCTTCCATTTAATTGAAGGTTGTAAAGTTCCCTTTGTGTCATGAATGCTCAAGGAAGAAGTATAGAACTAACAAAGGAAAGCCACAGGGATTTTTTTCTAAAAAAAAGGAGGTATTTTTAGGCATCATGAAGGTGCTGAGGACAGAAATAGCACTCTGAACATACGTATAGTTGTAGTATGCACATGCATATGTTTAACTAGAGTGTGTCAAGATGTTCCTCTGCTTTTTCAGTTCCTCCATGTTACCCTTTGCCTGTTGTAATGGGTTGTGTTTTCTTTCCAAAGCGTACATCCGATCCAACCAGATTATGGGCTGGGGAGAAAAAGCTATTGAAATAAGATCAGTGGAAACTGGACACTTGGATGGTGTGTTCATGCACAAAAGGGCACAAAGACTCAAGTTCTTGTGTGAACGCAATGACAAGGTATAATGCTCCCTTCCCCGTCTCTCCCTGGTTTGTTGCTAAGACAGTGAACGTGTGCTTCACCTGGTTACTTGGGTTGGGTTAACCCTGACCAGCAGCCAAACGCCCACCCAGCATCTCTCTTACCTCCCTTTCCATGGGATAGGAGAAAATAAAAGTAAGGTGAAAAGCCTCATAGATTAAAATAAAACAGTTTAATAAGGTCAGTAAAAGCTGTTCATGTATACCAAGCAAAATAAGAAATTCATTCACAACCTCCCTTTCGCAGGCAGATGTCCAGTCGCTTCCCAGGGAGCGGTACTTCTGCACATGTAACCCTTGCTTGGGAAGACAGAATTCATCACCACAATGATCCCCCTGTCCTCTCCTTTTCCCTGAGCTTTTATTGCTGAGCATGATTATATATATCATGGAACATCCCTTTCGTCAGTTTGGATCAGTTGTCTCAGCCTCTTAACCATCCTTAGCCCACTGGCCTTTGAGGGGTGTGGGGCTAGAGAGACAGCCCTCATTCTGTGCAAACATTGTTCAGCAATGGCCAAAAAACTGGTGTGTTGTCCACACTGTTTAGCGACATACAGGCTGCTATACAGAATATCAACTCCATCCCAACCTGAACCAGCACAGCACTGCAACTGTGCTGTAAATATCAGGGACAGTGAAGGCAAATCAGAGCCACTGCTTTCCTACCTGTTGAATTTACCAGTGTCTCTTCTTTGCAGGTTTTCTTTGCCTCTGTACGGTCAGGTGGAAGCAGTCAAGTCTATTTCATGACCCTTGGCAGGACTTCTCTTCTGAGCTGGTAGAAGCAGTGGGATTTGGCGAGGAATTGCTGACATCCAGAGTCTGAGATCTTCATAACTCGGAATTACTTTCAACTGGAGTACAGACCTGCACTAATGCAGCACTCTGTGTAAATGTGTGTGCAGGCATCACTGGTGTTAGGTTTCTTTTTGTTTTTCAACTGAGGCTGCGATGCAGCTGGTGCTGTAAAGATATTGCCATCAGGTGCTACAATGTCTTTGAGATTTGGGGTCACGCTAGAAAGCTACAGGTCTTCGTTTCCCTTCAGCTCCAGGATTCCTAGGCTTTGAAGGACTCCGTTAGTTTTGAAACGGAGACGGGGGGAAATAAAAGGAAAATAGAACAGACTACCATGAACATGCTGTTGAGTGGGCAGGAGGCAGGCAAGAGAAGGTGAGAAGTGGTGTAGAGAGTCAGACTGGCTGAAACAGAGGGCAGATCTAGTCTGGTAATGTTAACAGTGTATTTAATTGACATTTCTTTTTTGTAATGTGACAATATGTGGTCAAAGAGGAAGGTGCAGGTTTTAAGAAGTTAATATTTATAAAATGTGAAAGACAGTGACTAGGATAACTTCTTCTTGGGACAGGGAGGGTGGGAAGGGGCTCGGGGTGGAATTCTTGGGTTTTTTTGTTTCTGCAGTTTTATTTTGGCCTGGCCAATAACTTTAGTCATTTTCTGTGTACCAGGTATTGCCTGAAATGTGCAGATGAGAAAAAAAAAGAAAAAAAAAAAGGAAGTTAAAAAAATTTCATTTTCTATAATGATTCTGTGTTGGGCCAGAACTTGGTTATGTCACAGTATTAGCACTGCCTCAGTTAAAGGTTTAATTTTTGTTTAAACCTAGAAGTGCAACAACAGTTTTACCACAGTCTGCGCTCGCAGAACTAAAAAAAAAAAAAAAAAAAAAACGGAAAAAAAAAATAGAAATAAAATCCAAACTACATATGTTTATTTTTTGTGCCTACCTCATTGTTTTTAATGCATAAAATAAAAGAGGTGGTTTAGTTTATACGTTTTTAGATGAAAACCATTAATATCTAATTTAATCTTAATACCAAAACTACCAGATTGAAAGGTTTCCGACTGTTATTGCATAGCAGGTTTCAGCAGGAGGAGAGAGTGGTCTGTCGGGGCAATAGTGGTAGCGGTATGGCAGTGAGACACTGATTAATGTAATTTGCTTACAAAATTTGGTGAAGCAAGCGTTTTTTAAAACTAGTTTCATCCTTAATAGAAGTCTGAATTTAGCCTAAAACCAGAGGCTTCACTCTGCTAACACATGGGCTTAGTAACAGGCAGGTAAAAATAACTAGGCTAGTTCTATAAACTGTTAAATGTTGTAGGAAACATTTTGGGGCGGTGATGTTTTTCTTTTTAAGAATGCAATGCACTAAAACTCTTTTAAGAATGTAGTTAATACTGCTTATTCATAAAGACAGCGTATACCTGTGTTTAGATGTAAGATCCTAGCTCTGGCTATTTTTGTTTCTTTCTTTTTTTTAAGTCAGTTTTATTTTATGAATAAGTTTCTGACATTTGTAATAAATGTCTTGAGAGTAATAATTTGTTTAATGGCTACATGTTCATTACTTGAGAAATCTTGAGTGTATAATAATCTGTTGGTGTTGTAATAATGCACAGTGTCACGATTCAGCCGCTTTCCTTTTTGTTTTCACTTTTATTTTTAATTCTTTTAATTCACAGTTCAGCCACTTTCCTTTTTGTTTTCACTCCTTTTTTGCCTTTTCTTAATTCCTTTGGTGGGGTACTTTGTCGACAGCTGCCTTAAGCTGTTCATTCAGTGAACAGGCTCTCAGTGTTTCATGGGCTTTGTCTTCTGCTGCGGTTAACTTTCCTTCACGGCATGACAGGTAGGGCTTTTTAAACACTTATTCTTCAATTCAGTCAAGCCGATGGCTCAAGCGACTGGTCACACAATCAGTTTATGAGCCACGGGCACCAAGTGTGCAAAGCTCAGACTCGACAGACCTTTTGGTGTCAAATCTGACTGCTGTAAATCCTTCAACCCCAATCAGCATTGCTGCTGAAGACTCTCCTTCGAACATCATAGACATTTGAAAAGCGAGCGGTAAATGCGCACCGCCAGCACTTGTGTGTGTGTGCACACAACACCCTATCCCACCCCCCAAAAAAAAGAATCACAACTCAAGGAAGCCTTACATTTGCTGGCGGAGGAATACCTAGAACTATTTTTTTTTTTAATTGTATGTCTTTTGGATAGCGTTCAAGGTGAAGGATGTGTTCTTTTTGGGCCCGGTGCGGTCAGCCAGAAGAACGATCAGCCTTTTGTACTATAATGAACTAAAGGGGACTCAGAAACGCAACGTGATGGTAGACATGGGTGTAATCACACAGCTGCCCTGTAGTGTAGTTTGCCAAAGCTGATTTGATCGAATGTCAGTCTGCGTGATTTAAATCTTCCAGCGCTATGTGATCAAAATTTAATCTAGTCCTTGAAAGCTGATGCTATTCACCTAGAAGATGCTCCAGTACTGTAGGGATGCCCAGGTCATGGATATGTGCTGTTGAAGTTTTGAAGCTTCAGGGAGGCAGAATCTCCTCCCTATGGTGGGCTTGCCTGCCTGGCAGCTTCTGCCTCCATGGAAGTGCCAACATGGCAAGGTAAAAACAGTATTACAAAACCACTACGTATACCAACACCGAACTCTTCAACCAGTGCTTCTGTAAGCAAAGAAGAAAAGAAAAGCTCCTAGGTTTAGTTTTAAGCTTTAATAAGTAATAATTTTCTGTATCTTTAAGTCAAAGTAACCCTAACTTGTATGACTGCAGTGTTTTTATTTTTTATCTTATGCACATGTTATGTTGGAGAAAATGTTTACAAAAATGGTTTTGTTACACTAATGTGCATCACATATTTATGGTTTATTTGAAAGTGATTTTTGTGGGTTTTTTAGTTTTTCATAGTAGTAGTAGTACACTTTTTGTGATTTATAACCCCAAACTCTGCTGATTATAAGGATGCTAAACAATAATACAAAATGACAAACTGCATTAAAATTACTAATCGTAGAGCTGCAAAGCAGACTGGTGACAAGTAAAACACTCAGCCTTTTTTTTGCAGTGCTATCTAACTTGTCTTCTGTGTATTATGGAAATTACTGTTTTTTCCCCGTTTTTCCTTAA
This sequence comes from Forpus xanthops, assembly GCA_032466535.1. NCBI lineage: Eukaryota > Metazoa > Chordata > Aves > Psittaciformes > Psittacidae > Forpus > Forpus xanthops. The sequence goes on along the minus strand of JASSUY010037575.1, from coordinate 38,067 downwards.
ATAAAGTCAAATTGACACCTATTGTATGTGGAAAGTATTTTGAATATCCCCTGGCTGCAGAAATTGAGCTGCATGTTGCCTAATTGCATGTATCACAAGAGCAAAAGCCTTATTGTCAAATCTCGTAATTGTAGACTCTGACAGTAAGTGTGGGCTTTTGAGAGCTTTTTGATTTTCTGTTTTTTTCCTTAAAGCCCTGTCTCCTGGTTCATTTGCTTTTTTTGAGAATTATAGTTTTCCTCTTAAAGAAAAACAGGTGAAAAGCTTAGAAACATTAGTGAGCATTACAGTAGTGGTGGTTCAGAAAGAAGAAGTTGCACAAAGGATGGCTTGGGTGCATTGTAAACATGTACTCTCACCACACTGCTTTCAGGAGTGTGGTTTTTGAGAGGTAGCATTTCTTATTGCCAAAAGAGTTTGATGAATGGAGTCCTGAGCCAGATTCTCGCATGGCATAAAAGCATGGCTCAAAAACCTCAGGCTTTCCAAGTCATAAACTGTGAGCATTCAGCAGGTTTGATGCAGAACTGCTGTTTGTGCACCTTAGGTTCTCGTTGACCTTTGCCTGTGTTTTTCCACTATGGGCTGTGTCTGTTTTCTGAAGGGGAGATAAGCAGTAGACGTTTCCTTCCGACCAGGCTGGTCTCTGCAAGAGGAAGAGGAAGTCTGCAGTCCCAGGCTCCTGCCTTTCCTCGCACTTGTATCTGCAGAAGGCATGGGTTGTGGTGCAAGTTGAAAAATGTTTCAGGGTTTCACTTGCTTCCTATCTGAAATCCTTGAGCCTCACAGCTTTTCAGCTTCTGCAAGTGTAGATACTAACCTTAAACTAGCAGCCAGCTGCTCATCAGGCTTCTGCTGGCTCCACTCCCATTTGCTGCTCTGGAGCAGCTCATTTTCTTCAGTCATTCTAGAGCGGTTAAAGATTTCCCTCAGTTAAATGTATGTAGAATAGTTGAGCACATTAGCTAGTCATGAAGACAGAATCAAGCTGTTGCTCATTACGATATGCAGTAAGTAACTAAAGGCAGCAACCCCAGGTCTGAGCTTCGTAGTGGGTGCTGGCAGAGGTGGTGGAGAACATGCAGAGCCTTCACATTCCTGTGAAGAAGGACACAACTGCAGTGTTTCACAGGAAGAAGGAAATAAGAGAATGTTGAAAACTGAGCAGCAGATCTCATTCCTCTATGGGACTTCTACAGGTAGCAGTGGTAAGAAAGGACCAAATTTGTACCTTGTGAGGGTAGGAGGGATGTCTGCAGGACAGAAGAGAACAAATAGTGCAGCAAAAGAGCATGTGCACCTTCAAAATTACCACTACAATTAATCAGGTAATCAAGAGAAAGAAATAATCAAGCATCAAAATGAGCATTTGAAACGTTTTTTGCAAACCTTTTAAAACCGCAAGTTAAATATTAGTAGTAACAACACCCATGATATTAAAGTAAAAACCCTGTGAATTAGGAAAGGCCCAAGTGCCACCCCTTATCAGGGGGATGCTTTGCCTGAAAAGGATATGCTAGAACATGAGGATTGCATAGGACTTTATGAATAAGGAACAGTCTTAATTTTGTGGGCTGCCACCTTTTTACAGAGAGCTTGTTAATTCTGCTTTTATCTATATTACAGTCTGCAATGAGGACTGTAATATTGCTAAAAAGAGACTGAAGCTGTTACAGGAAACAGCTTCAAATGCAAGAAGAGAGCCTATGTTGGCCAGGGGACTTGGCATGGTGTGTTCAGCACAGGACTCTGGTGCATCAAAATGGTCCAAGGCAATAGATTTGCTATCATTAGTGTGAATGTGTCTCCATCTCAGTGCCTGTTCCCTATGTGCGAGCTCCAGCATCTCATCCAAAGCTGTTTCTCTCTTCTAACATCATTGAAGACATACCTGCACAGAGTTGTGTCATGTTGCTTGTGCAGTATTCCATAAGCACTTATCATGGCTGGCTCAGTTCACTGGCTGCTAGCTTTTATGTTGCTCTTAAACCCCAAGCATAAAGCAGGGAAACAATTTTGGGAAGCTAACTCAGAAAATTCGTTTTGCCCAATGAGGAGCATGCTTTATGGACAGGATTTCAGCTACACAGGAAGGGAGTCCCCTTTGGGTGCATGTAAGGGATGCAAGTCCAAGGAGCCATGCACCTATCCGCAGTTAAAATGTTGGCTGCAGCTCTCTTCCAGTATGAGCAAATCACTGCTGAGCTCCATCACCCGGCTGTTGGCCTGTTCCCAACCCATTAATGGTGGAAAGGCTGGCAACAACTGTCTTCCTTTGACTGTTCTTCCCTTTTTAAGAGGTTTTTTAAGCACACTGTGGTGTTGGTACTGCTCGGGGAGGTGTGGTAAGGCAGGGTCAGGCATAGGTATTCCTGTGTGGGCTGCTTGGAGGTTACTGGTTGTGGGAATTAAAGGAGGACATCAGGTAACTGCAGTCACTTAGTTTTCAGTCTGTGATCATGTGGTTCCACGCAGTATATGGTCCAATAAAGGGTAAAAGCTCTGCTCTAGAAAAAGCTGACCATCTTACTCCTTCTCCTTGTCTCTGGTTTATCCCAATCTTCTAAACAGTTTATTAAAACTGCAGAAAGAGGGAGGAAGGTGTTTTGTTGTTCAAGAAAATAAATCCCCGACACAATAGACGTATGCCCATTCCAGCTGAGGAAATGACAGGGGGGTTTCCTTTGTTAAATTATAACAGGAAATTCACTTTAATGTTTCATTCTCAGGCACTTGTGGTTCTGTGGGGTAAATATGTAGCATGGGAAAGTCAGATAAAATTGTTCCAACTACTCAAATTTTACTTGCCTTCTGTATGAAATTTTTATTGCGCAACCTCGTATTTGTCACTCAGCGTAATTTGTTCATTAAAAGGTATTGCCACACTTCCATTTTGATATTTGCATCTCCTAAGCAATTTTGCCCATACCATGTTAGTGATGGAAAAAATACTTTTTTGGCTGTGAAACAAGCGTTGGAATGAAGGGATTGTAAAATGCTGTTTGCCTTGGCTCTTGCCACAGGGATATGACAATTTTTGATGGAGTCCTGTTGATACGGTCAGCAAGGCTCCAGTCTTACAAACAAGCAATGCTGAAAGACAGAATAGGGTAAATTATTTGTTTGGGAGCTTTTACTGAGTCAGAGAGACAGTAAGGAAACAGGGCTTAGTTTGAAGTCTTTCACCTCAAGCATTAAATCATCTTAGCCACTTCGGGTACTGGCGTCTTTCTTGGTTTTGATGAAGGCATCATCATTCGATGGAGTGTAACCCATGCAGTCGCTTTCCTGGGCCATATGCTGATACTTGTTAACCTTTAGCAGTCTGGACAGAAAGGTGTTGACAATGCTAGACCTGTGAGAATGCAAAGTATACATGTACAAGTAGCTGGCATACAGCATGCTTACTCACAGCAAGGAGGGGTCCTGGCTTTTGGCAACCCTATGTCTCCTACTGGTGATGCCATGAGGCAGAAAGTGGACCTGGGTGCTCCTAGAAGAGGCTTGTCAAGAGCCTTGTTGAACCCTTGTTGATTTCAATTTCAAATATAACATAGGCATAATCTAACCTCCATTTTCCCAAGCACTTAGTTGTGTCCTAAGCTCCACCTAATGCTCAGGGATCGGTGTTGGAACCGGTCTTGTTCAGCATCTTTGTCAGGGACATGGACAGTGGGATTGAGTGCGCCCTCAGCAAGTTTGCTGATGACATGAAGCTCTGTGGCTAGGTTGATACGTTGAAGTGAAGGAATGCCATCCAGAGGGACCTTGTCATGCTTGTGAGGTGGGCTGTTGCCAGCCTGATGAAGTTTAACCATGCCAAGTGCAAGGTCCTACACCTGGGTGGGAGCAATCCCAGGCACAGCTACAGGTTGG
>JASSUY010037575.1:0-34091 GCA_032466535.1 Forpus xanthops | reverse complement strand
TGGGTGGCATGATGTAGTGGTAGGTGTCCCTGCCTCTGGCAGGGGGATTGGAACTAGATGATCTTAAGGTCCTTTCCCACCCTAACTATTCTATGAATCTATGAATGTAGTCTCAAACCTGAAAGCAGACACCCTATCCCATGGCTCCTACCATGATGCAGACTACAAAGTGCAGCTGGCAGAACCAGACTTGTGTGCCTGTACAGAATCTCTGGCCTAAGAGCCACCTCAATGGGCTCATTAAGACCAAAACCTACCCCAATCAAATCACAAGAACTTCTAGAAAATTCATATATAAATTCTCTTGATGTTTCGGTAATGAAATTAACGAAAGATAAGAAGAGAGCACAAACTGTCATGGAATGTGAAAATGCAAAGTATGTAATTACAGACTCACAGTTGTAATGACTCTAATGGATATCAGAGACAAGTATAAAAGGAGAATAAATTATTTCAGGGCATAAAGAATCAGTTATGGGTAATTAAACTGCAATTATCATTACTGTGCTGCTGTGATAGGTTTTTTTACACAATTTTTTTTTGCAAATGGAATAATGCAAGTTCAGCTTGAGTTCATCTGTTATCTTCCATTCAGACAAAAACATTTTTCTAGTGCTTTTCAAAATGTGTCAGTGGGGCAGATCTCAGTTTTACACTAGTGAAAACACCAGGGATTTTTATGAAGTGATTTATTTCACATTCATGTTCAGTGAAGTGCATAAACCCATGCCTACTGCCAATCACGTAAGGCAGCAACTGGGTTCAACAGAGCTCTTGACATGCTCAAGATGAGGTGATTTGGTAACTTCAGGGCTCGCATTCAGAGCAAGGATGGCACAGTTTGGAGTGGCCATGTACGTTCTTGGTTCAGTCCACAGTGCTGACCCTGGAAATCAGTTGTTGAAAAGTTTCAGTTCACAGTATTGAGATGAACAGTCGTTGATGTCACCTTGCCTTGAAAGGGCCCTTGTGTTAGGGAGCAGCTGATTCATGAGCAGGTATGGTGTGTGAAGGACCAGTAGTATTTCTCATGAAACCAGAGACAGGAGATGGCGATGGCAATACAAACAACAAGCCAGAAAGGCAGTGGGTCATCTTTGCACCTTAAGGCACTGAAGACTTTGCTATTGGAGTGTAACTCCTTACTTGTACCAATGTACAAACTTAGATGTTAGAAGAGACAACAAAATTCAGACAGAGATTAGCTTTGCCACTATTGCATGGTAACCCACACAAAGGAGCAAGGAAATGGATTCTGGGTTTGCTCCTAGCACTGTGTCTCTGTGGATGATCTAAGGTATTAAGCGATATTTGCAAAGGGAGTACTCAAAGTCCTTAGAACCTGTATGTCCTTTGGTATTCTGGCTGGCTTCCAGAAATGTTGGTGGTTCCCAGGGCAATGGGGGTGTCTCAGATACTTCGGACATCTGGAAGGGAACTGCGTGCTTGGGTTTAGGTACCTAAATCCCGTCAGGGGTTTCCACACGTTTGTCGTGACTCTGAACTCCTCAGTGTAAGGCTTGTCACCTCTTGCGTGTGTTTGTGTACCGCCTTGCGTAACTTAACCAACTGGTGCTGCAATGCAAACCTTCAGATAAAGGATAAAAAAAATGCTGAAAAATAGGGAAATACCAGGGTTTAATGTTCCTAACTTGAGCTTCACCCAGACCCCTCTTACAACTGCTCAGCATTTAATTACATTTATAGACTTCTCTTGAAGTGCTGTACTACTACAACAGATGGTCCTCACAGGAGTCTTCAAAAACTGTCTTTGGCCTCATTAATTAATTCCGTGCCTTATGTATATCTTGCTTGGTGTCATCCAAAGTACTCGTTTTCTCATAAATTATAACAACTTAGCACAGTTCACAAGTACTAATGAACTTCTCCACATTCCTGTAAAGGGAGGGAGGGTTACATTTGAAGCAATCTTTCTTTTTCCTGCAATCCTAACTTGAAGCAAGGAACAAAAAATTGAACTTTTTTAATGAAGAGAATTTAAAAAGCATTCTGTTTCAGAAAAGTCAAAATGAAACATTGCAGTATTTGGTCAAAACTAATTCCTTCACTTCTAATAACTGTAACATTTTGCTTGCTGTAACAACCACCAAGTTGTCAGCATATTAACTGTAATTTGAATTTTGAAGGTATTTTCATGTTGCTCCCTATATCCATCATCCCTATATGTGGTGCTTTACAAACATACAGCTTCCTTCATGGTCCAGCTTGCGTAGTTTGTCTCTAAAGGAAGTGTGTTGCATCAGGTTACATTTATGTTTTTTGAGGGGTTGGATATATCCATAAAACCATGTGTGCTGAGTGAGAGAAGGTGCTGACAGATAAATGCTTTATAAACTTTATGGCATTGATGAAGTATTTCAGAGTGTGTCAATTAAACTAAGTGCTCTGTCTTCACGCCACGGCACCCACAGGTCTCAGCAGCTGACTCATGGACAATCCAGTGCCAGTTGCATGTATTTTGGGTAGGTGCCTCAGACTGAGATAGTTTTTGTTAAGATTTGGGGTGAAAACAATGGCAACTCGGAGACTCTGCCAAGCACACAAACCCATCCTCAAGTGCACTGAACACAAGCGGAGAACACGCCCTTTGAGTTCAACCGGCCATGTTTCTAACTCACTGAGGGGAAAGAGAGCTTGTTGTAGATGACTGTCAATTAGAGATGAGGCAAGCTGATTGTTTCCTAAGAGGAAACATATGCCTAGAAGAACAAAGGGAGATTTAGGCTGAAAAAGAGGGAAAAAGGTTGATTGTGCTGTGCCATAAAACCAGTGTCTACAATGAGGACCTGATTTCTGGTGCCTGTTTCTCAAGCTTGTCTTTGGAAGCTGATTTATTCACTCACTATAAACATGTATTTTCTGTCTGGAAGGGCAAAGTGCATGTCTTGACCTTTCTTTTGTGAAGGAAGTGCAAAATAGCTTTTCCCACCTATTCTGCTTGGGGGCTTTTAAATAGTGGTTCATTGCAGCTACTTCCAAAACCTATCTGTGAGCTCCTCTGTGCACCTAAGTGAGACAGCAGATAACCCCAGAGACACCCTGGCTGGCTGTTCCCCCTGGCAGCTCTGCCACAGAGAGTAGGAAGAAGAGCAAGAGGTCAAGAAAATTTACAAAGTGAAACTGTTGATCTCTTTTTGCCCCACTTCTAAAAATAGAACCAACCATTTTGGCTTCGGTTTTATTTCTAGTCATGAAGAGTGTTGTGTTCTCATTTCCATTGTTGAAATGGCTAAAATGGCTCCTAGGTCTTCTTTCTTCCCATTCCTTTGTGATAACAGCACTTTGTGGAGAAAGACGTGATTTCCCACTGTCTGGAAATATTTGCATGGTGAGGGCAAATATGCAAGAGCTCAAGTTGCTCTCTCAACATCCCATGGAGGGGGAGCAGAGATGCCAGAGTCTGCATGTCAGTGGAGCTGGGGTTGGATGCTGCCCACAGCTGTGCCCCAACGCTCTATAGTCTGGGGAAGCTGGTAAAGGTTTATCCCTGCTGCTGCATCCTTGCCAAGCTGGGTGCCACCAGCTGCGGGAAGCTCCATGCAGCAGATCCCACTGCTCAGTGATACCTGTTCTTTAGGGTAATCCCACACCGGGCTGCATCTGCTGCAGGAAAAGCAACTTTCTTCCCCCTGACAGCCATGCCCTTAGAGTCTGCAGGACTCATTCAGTTTGAGAGCCTTGTATTGCATTGCAGCTTTAAATTCAATCTTATTTGGACATGGGTTATTGGTGCCATTCCCTCCTCCTTTTCTCTGTTCCTTTTTTTCTGCTCTTTGTCCTTCCTTTCTTTCCTATGTAACTATCATATGTCTGTTTCTGCCCAAAGCCGTGTTTCTCTTACAATGTAATGGCTTGAAGCACATCCTGAAGATTTTAAAGTGGATTTCAGCAACTATTGTTACTTACAGCAAAGATGTGACTGTGTGGTACTGGAATTACTTACCCTTACTGATGCGTGTAATTTCTGTTACTAACTGCATACACAGTAGTAACTAACCGTGCATGCATCCCAGTGCAAACTTTCCCAAGATGGGGAGACACTCTACCTTTTAATCACATAGTTTTGGGCTAATCTGGAAATCTGTGCAGATAATAGAGTATTTTCACAAGGGAATGAAGCTGTGGAATATGTTTCCCACTCTGTGGGAGTTTTGTTGTTACTCTGTAGGTTAAATACCAGCCTGCTTTCAAGCCTGTCCTCTTAGGAACACATTTTTTGTAAGAAGCAGAGATGAGTGGACCAGATAATACAAATAAGGATGTAGCTGGTTTTACGTGGATTGACTACTTTCACATTGTGATCACTCTTCCAAATACAGGTCAAAGACATACCAGCTGGAGGCTGCATGTTTACATGCAGCACTGTCTTGGCAGGCACCTTGCAGATGCCAGCAGATGTTAAGTGCTGCAGAAACAAGAGGACCCCTTCAACAAAACTGGAGCTGGAGCATTTGCTCAGCATTAGACATCTAGATGTGGCGATTAGGGACATGGTTTGGTGTTGGACTTGGCATTGTGAGGCTTACAGTTGAACTTGATACTCTAAGGGTCTTTTCCACTCATGATTCCATGATTCTAAGAGGGTTTGAATCCAAATTTTGCTTTGAAATTTGCCATCTGTTTGCAAAATGTGTATCAGCAAATGCTATAATTTCATGTACGTGACTTGGTTTCAAGTTGACAGCAGTAACTGTGAGGCTTGAGTAATGAAGTTTTGTAATAACTCTCTTCACTACTTTGGAAAGTGTTGTCAGTGCCAACATTTCTCTAACACCAAATGCAAAGGCCTAGAACATCCTTTGGATTTGAAATACAGTGCTGTTAAGCAAGCTCATTTTGCAAGTTCCAATCTCACTCCAGGAAACACCATTCTCAAGAAGAGGTGACCATCAGAAAAGTGTGTGAAGTTGCCTTCCAGTAAGATCTGGGTTGAGCTCGTATCATTTAGCATGGATGCTGAGTGCTCACTGGCACACAGGGAGGATCTTGTGGAAATTTTGTGCAATGACAATAGGTTGGAAGATGCTCAAAAATCTGAAGTTTGCAGAAGCAGTGGCAGTAGATATTATTTTTGAGGTTGTAATAGGTCAGAGGTAAAAAACCTAAAAAGCCTGAATCTTTGTCAGGTGTGTAACATTGATGCTGTACATGTAAATACTTCTAATCATGATATGCAAATATTGCTTCTTGCATGATCTTGACCTCTCTGCCTGTTGCAAATATTTCACATAATTTTTTTCACTTCTTTTGATTGTCTTTGATGGGCACATTAAAGCAGCCAACTTCAAGCCACAGCCTAGAGAGGTTCACATCTCAGGTAAAGATTTCATTGCTACTTCACATTAAGAGTTTTCACACAGGCCGTAGAGACTTGAAAGTTTCTTGGGGCTGGTGTCTTTGTTATCAGTTTGTATGGTGTTCATAGCGTGCAGATATGAAGAGGCTGTGAGTCTCATCTTGGAAAGTTTTTATGTTGATTGTATTTATTCTCAGATTCATAAAACTTAAACATTTAAGCCTACTCTAAAAAGGCCTCCAAGAAAAACAAAATTTCATTTACCCTCAGTTAAAAAGTAGTTCAATTATCTCTAGCACTTGGCATTTCTGTTGTGGTTTTCCTGAAGTAGGAAGGATTTTCCTGGAAGGACCTTTGAGATCCCTGCTGCTTTGATGATTAGTTCAGGTAAACTCCTACTAATGGACAGAAGAGAACAATCCTTTTCCAGTAGAAATACAGTACATTTTAAATGTACAGTCTTAGCCCCTTAGATGGAATGTGGTCGGCTCCTTACTATATGTTTTTAAGATGCATCATGGCAGAAAATTTGAAGAGAGCTGTTAACCATACAAGCTCACTTGTGGCTCTTTGCTATTATTCCTTTCATGCTTGTCTGAAATTGTTGGGTTAATACTGTCTGCAGAAGCAGGTGGGGAACAGCCCCTAAAAACAGACATTGGGAGAGACTGGAGAGATCCTATTAATTGCTCCTTTAATTTCTTCTTTCTGTCTCTTCAGAAAACCCCAAAGATTTTGTCTAAGTGCTGTCATTTAAATGTGTTAAGAATTTCTTTTGGTGTCTTCATCTGTGAAGAGAATAAAATTCTCACTTCAATATATTTAGAAGCGTCATCCTACTTCAGCTGAGTACAATTTGAACTTCAGATCCATCCAGCTGGGAGAGGCACAGTGCCTGATTTTGATGAGGAAAGCAGGCAAGCTCTTGACATACTGACTTTATGTGCTATCTACAGTATACTATGGCACCCAAACACTGGCTAGCCCTTTCTGCTTCCCTCAGAATGCATTGGTAGTTGGATTCATGATTTGAAGCAGATTGTAGTCCGTTTTGCTATCATTTACCAGAAGGGTCCCCTTGAGCCAATGATCTTGTATTTTGTTGCCTATTGAGTCTTTGATCTCTAGGTATAGTAATCAGCATGACATTTCTCAACAAATGTAAAAATGTGAGTGTATAATTTCACAAGTTTATCTAAAATAGCACAAGTGTAAATGCCACATAGTATTTTTCACATAGATTCATTGGACTTTCAACATTGTGTTACTTTTTATAGCTTTAGTTTGCCTTTTTTAGTGCAAGAAAACTGATATTAAACTTATGATATTTGAAAGATATTGCAGGAAAATGAAAGTGCTGCCAAAATGAACCCTCTCTAGAGACCTAGACGCTTCCTCATTGAGAGAATGAGTCTGAATTGTTTAGGCTGCACAACAACAGCTGGACTTGAACAGATCCATGGTTGACTGAGATTTCCCCCTTTTACTGGTGCAATACTGGGAGAGTGACTCCTAAGCCAGGGTCAGATTCAGATTTCATCAGTCCTCAGGTTTGAGGTTGTTTAGGCAAAATGTTCCCACTTGGGTCACGTCTATTTAACAGATTTTTTTCTGCAGAAGGTTGTGTGAGTGTACGGTTGCATTAATGGACTTATTTCAGCCCCCGAGTCTCTGCTGGTGTGTTGGGACTTAATTAAACTGATGGACTGAAAGTTAGTTATTCCTTCACTGATGGGAATTATTTTTAAAAAGTGATGTATTTGAGACATATTTTAAGAAAGTATGGCATCCTTTAAGTGAACAGTGTGTGATGTGTGAAAGGAGAGGAGGGAACAAGCAGCTAAAAACAGAGCTACTTAAGTTAGCAGTGTAAGTGCCATTGTGCATAGACAGATGGGTACCAGCTGTCTTTTTGGTAGATACTAAGATATTCTGTATGAACTGAGAGAGAAGAACGTACTTTAACTGAGCACTGCTGAACTTGTAGAATAAAAATAAATCAGTGAAAGCCTTTACAAAACGTGGATTATTTTTTGTTATTTTTGAAATAGCTAGTGCCAGGTTTGGTGTAAAGTGTATGTTTTTTCTTTAATATTCAAATGGGAAAATATTTCAAGTTATTTCAGTCTCTAGTTCTGCTGTGAAACCTCTGGACGTATGATAAAATGTATATTTACTGCGCATCACAGATGGGGAAGGCAACCGTTATTTTTGGGCACAGGCAAAAATTATGCTTTTTTTTTTTTTTTTCCTAAAAACTTGATTTAATCTTTCACTGAAAGAAAACTGGCAGTGCACCAAAAAAGTACAAAAACACACATTAGAAAACATTAATTTTGTATCACATATTCAAACTTGACAACTTAGAGGGAACAGTCCATTTAAAAAAATTACAAAAAAGCAACTCTTCTTTTGGAAGAGTGAAGAGCCAGGGCTGAAGGGAGGGGTAGGTGAAATACTGACGTGACAAATTGCACTGTGCGTCCACTTTGCAGCTGTCTTCCCTGCTGTACCAGCATTCATAATGTCAGTATAACAGATGCGGTATTCACTGATTCAATATTCACAACCTTACCAAAGGAAATCATAGAATATTATATTCCTTCAACTCCAGTTGCTGGAAGTAAATGTTATATAGGAAACTCATTGTATAATTTTTGTAAAGCCCACAACATTCAGCCTTGAAACCTCGTTCTCTTGAACAGGTTATGCTACCAACCAGCCTAGCTAACAAGAGGTCTAGGTCATGTTTAGGACAACATTGATGTGCCTGCTGTTCACATTAACTCTGTGTCATGGCTCCCAGTACTTTGATGTAGAAAGCAGTGATAGCTAAGGCCATCAAAAGAAAACACTTGTGACATGCTACAAAATTGGATATATGTATCTTGGGAGCATCCCACAATGTGGAACAAACTCCTTGACATATTTGTTAGGAATAAAAATATGCAGGTAATGTTAGTCATAACTGATGTCCTGCAGGTCACATCAACAGGCCACATGAAACTAAGATTTCAGTGATTATAATGGCCATTTGGCTTGGTATGTTCCAGGACATACAGACGTGAATTCTGTTTGATCCCATGTGCCATCTGGTTCCCCAACACTGCTGACTGGCTCCACTTTAAAACTGGACTAGCTCAACCAGGGTGAGCTTTCTGTTGTCAAGTGAGCAGCAAACTTATCAAAATCAAATTCATAAAGAGGAAGCAAGATTAAGCCTCTCGATGTGTGGCAATTCTTCCGGAACAGGCAGGCTACACGCAATGTGGGACAGCCCCCGAGGACAACAGATCAATGAACACTTGCACGAAGATGTTGCTTAAGTAAACATAGTCACAGGGTCTTATTTCACAAGCATGTCTTACTATTACTTGAGTAGTAATAGATTGTTTTTTGTACAGTTGACTCTGGATATCTTACAGCTATCTTATGCACCTAGAAAACCTGAGATCTACACCTTCATGAGTCACAGTGCAAAGCATGAGGTTCAACATGAAATGGTTGCTTGGGTTGAATTGTATACAAACATGTGGTTGACCTTAGGGACATATCTACTTTTTCAGCATCTCATTTCTTGTTGGAGCTCCATATGGTTGCGTGAGTAGTGCACGTACAGTACATTTTGTTCTGCAACCAGTGTCCATAGGTTTCATTTCACTATGTTCCACATGAACACAGATTGCCGATAACTGTGGTGTGTTCTGGTCAGCTGTCCCATCAAGCATTGCTCCAATGCCATCCCAGAAGTTTTCAGGAAAGCTTTGCATGTTCTGCACAGTGCCATAGAAAGTGCAGGATATCTTGGGTCCTCCAGTGTCCTTCCTGCAACTCCACTGCTCCTGCAAATAGCTGCCTTTATAGAACTCTGCCTCCGTGCATGGAGAGAACCTTGATGTACTTTGTAGTCTTTACAGTCAGGCATATAAAGGGACTGGTGAGTAGCTGAATCTGAAGGTAATGAGGAATATGAAAGTCATCAGCTAGTCCTATCTCTGGAAATGTGTCAACCAAAAGCAGGCACAGGGGTGCAATGCTGGGGGTCAGAGGGATGGGATTGTAGGTAAAGGCCTCCATTGCATCAAAAGCCACTTGCCTTGGGCTTGTGGAAAGAGCTTGCTGCAATGGCCTGCCAGCATGAGAACTCCTGCACGTAGACTTTGCTCTTTGCAAATTTGCTGTCTGTTGTTTGCTAACCCACTTGGTAGATGGTGATAGTGCATGACAGGAGAATGGTGTAATGCCACCATAAAGCATCTCTGCCCAGCACTAAATCTAAGTGTCAAATGGGAACTTGTTCATGATTAGACATGTCTGAACTTCTGGGTCTGCATAGTGCTGGATTCAACTGGTAGGAAGAGAATATATGGCATAACAGATAATGTTGTTACAGAGTTTTTGAAGTTCAGATTACACATATGTGTAGTTCTGGCTCTCCTACCTCAAGTGGGATATAAGATTACATACACACATGGGCAGTAAGAACGACAGTTTCCAGAGCTGTGCCCCCTACAGCAAGGTTAGATACTTGATATGTCAGAGTTGGCAGTTGAAGGATATGATTTGGGCTAGAGGCTGGAGGTATTCCAGGTTCATGGAAGCCAGGTGGTGTGGGATCAATCCTTTCTGGAGGCTCTGAAAGACCTTAATTGCTGGTTGCCAGAAAATACAAGGGGAAAAATTGGCACTACATGTGCCACGTACTTATTTCTTCCTAGACATTGGCTGCAGGTTACTATCAAGATCAGATATGTGGCTATGTGACCTTTCAGTCTGCCCTACTGTTACTGCTCTGACTTTCTTGTGGTTTCAGATTCCCTAGCTGTCATGCATATTTCTCTGTGATGCTGCAAGCTCTGATCCTCGACTGCTGGGTGGCCTATGGAGTTTCATAGTGTCTTTAGGCCCATTACTCTGTTTGTTAAGAAACTTAGTGTCTTTAGGCCCATTACTCTGTTTGTTAAGAAACTTTTTCCCATATGTATATATGTTGCTTTTTCTCCTGATGCCCCAAAGGTCCAGAATGCCTTTTGGTGTTGGCTTATATAGTGTTTTAAAGCAAAAGAATTAACTATTTCCTGAGCAAGCTGCAGTGTGTACATAGGTGTATGTGTGCATGTAATAAAGTGTACATTTGCAGGACCGAAAACTAAAGACAGGGTCTTGTGATCAAGGCTGAACATTGTGAGAAACATCTTTATATCAGGAGAGATTCTGGCTATGATGTGGGCAGCCTTCATGAATGAACCAGGTACATGATAGGCCTCTCTACAGAGGCACAGTTCTTCTGACAGCAGCCTCTCCTGCATTTGTGTCACTGTGCGCTGTTTGTCTTCTGTGTTCTGGCCCTACTTCTGCTCATGATTCACCTTTTTCTGTGGCTATATCAGTAGGTCACTTCCCTCTGTACAAAATAAAGCTTGTTTCAATAGGAAAGTATAATAAAGTCTGCATCTAAATATCTGAGCTGGATATAACAGCCCGGGGATGAGTGATAAGGGTGCTGGGAGGACAGAGGGCTACAGAGAGGTGAGAATTATGGAGGAGAACAGCTTAAGAGGTGGACAAGAACATGCGCCAGAGGCACAGCAGAGCTTGGCTCAGGTTGCAGAAGAATTTACATCCACTTTGCTTCAGGTAGGGGCTTGATAATGTGCATAAGATACTGCAGGGTTTGCAAACCGCGCATTTTGTTTGTTGGGCATGAAACACCTGAACCCAAAGCAACCTGAATTTACTCATCCTAAGTTAGGCTTAAGCCCTGTTGAAAGCCCAGCTTGTTTAGTTCATTATTCCCCCTGTGTACCAACTTCTTACGAAAACCACTCTTACAAAAACATCAAACATGGCACATTCATAGAATCCTTTCCTCAAGGTGCTGTTTCTTCATCTTCTCAGAAAGCACAGCCCCAAGGAGCAGCTCTGCCAGGCAGTTTTCTTCATTACAACATTACAAGGTTTTGAAACACTCATATAAGAGGAGTATTAAAACCGGTGGCTGTTTACATTGTTAAGCAAACACTGCATATCTCCCTTTAGCAGACCACAGTGCCAGAAAATTTCAGACTCTGTTCCACCAGGCCTGCAGAAATAAGAATGATTGATGATTTGAGGATATCATGTAAAAATCATTCTCTTCTATTTCAGCTGTGATTCTGGAAAGTGGAGAAGTAAATTTATCTGAAATGAAGAGACAAGTGGTCTGAGCAAGGACTGGAGAGTGGTGTCCTAGTTCTGATGGTTCTGTGAGTGCCTAGCTGCAGGGTCCCTGTAAGAGGCTGTCAGCCTCTGACAAATACGGTATTGCCAGCAAACTCATTAATGGATTTTGACTTAAAATGACAAACCACTGCTGCTACCGAATGCTTTAATGTTGTAGAACCATATAAAGTAAATACTTTTTAATGTAGTTCTTGGGTTCTCACTATGTATGTAAGCTTCACTAAAACACTATTAGCTGTGTTATTAATAACCTTTTCTGGCTGGTGTCTTGCTGTAAAATAGTTTTGAGTTTCTACAAACATTTTCCAGCTTGCACTCAACAGTTTTGGACAGATTACCCTTGTGTCCCTGTCAAGCACAGCCAGCATCCTGCAGCTATTCTATTTTGCATGGGGCAATGAAATAACAGAGAGCAGAGCAGAAATGGAAACCCTGCAGGGCTTTCATTTCCACCCTTCTTCTGGGGACTTTTGCAATTGGAATACAACTCTTTCCTCCCAGCAGGTGGGAGCCTCTGTATTTTTCCATGTATGGATACATACGTGTCTCTTTTCTCTTTCTCTTTGTCTCAGTTGACACATCTAAAGTGAGTTTCTAATGAGTCTAAAAATTACCACTAAAGTATGGCAATTTTTAGGAGTATGTGCCTTCTTACTTATCTCCAAGATTATTCTTGGATATTTAAAACCCAGCAAAAGATCCTGTGACTTCTGCATGGAACATGTCATAACAACCCTCTCATCTAAGGCCAGTTTCATAAACACATTATAAAACAGGCAGCAGCTCTGAACCACTGAAGAGCAGCAAGATACACCACTGCTGAGTGCCATGTCCTTGATGTCCATGTGCAGAGATGGTCAGTAGCAACTTCAAGGCAGTCAGCGATGGTTAAAGGTTCCAGACAATGTTGCCATATCATTATGGTATTAAATGGTTAAAATCAGTTCTCCATTTTTTCTTTTGTTCCCGTAACTATGGTATCAAGCCAAGAGCAATATCAATTATTCATACATCCTGCTGAAAACACTCTCCCCAGGAAGCCTATTCACAAGAACTTGTACATTAATTGAAATAGTAACTTGTAAAGGTCTTGAGATCTTTCAGCTTTCTGTGAAAAAAAGGGGAATGGCTCAGCACTTAAGATCAAGTTCCATGGGCTGTCCTAATAAGAAGATCAAGTTTGATGAACTGCTTTCATCCCAGCAGGGCTCTGCTGGGTACCCAGTGAAATAAATGCCCCTGAGATAACAGAGTCTGGAAGCAACAGCCAGAAAAAACAGCAGGGATCTCAGTTGTTGGGAAGAAACCTCTTAATCCAGGGATATATTGAAGCAAAAAAAAAAAAAACAAACAAAAAAACCCACTACTTTCTTACAATCTTCCATTAAATTTACCCAAATTTTCCTGCAAATGGTAAACCCTCATCTTGGTTTCTCTCTGTTTAATGCTCTTCCAGCTTGTGATTAAGGAAAATTTGCATAGTAAGGCAATACTGTTCAAATCCCCTATTT
This sequence comes from Forpus xanthops, assembly GCA_032466535.1. Taxonomy (NCBI): domain Eukaryota; kingdom Metazoa; phylum Chordata; class Aves; order Psittaciformes; family Psittacidae; genus Forpus; species Forpus xanthops. The sequence continues at coordinate 21,041 of JASSUY010037575.1, read as the reverse complement.
TCTTTCAAAATAGAAATTATAACAATGATTTAAACATAAAATATTAGACATTGCCTTGACTTTCTATCGTGTGTAAAATCCTCCCAAAGTCTTTAAAAACCACTTGCTGAAATGATGAGTTCCCTTTTCAGCTTGTACAGAACATCATGTGTTCTGGAGAAAGGCTTACTCAGCTCACTTGAAAGCCAAAATACTCCTAAGATTAAGCTTTGCTGCTCCAAGTGTGTACACCCATTAGGTGGTCAGCCATTATGAATATAACAGAACCCTCCAAGCTCAGCTGATGGCAACTGGTTCTTATGTGTTTATTAACCTGAATGGATGGTAGAAAATCATACTTTCTTCAGTTCTTCACAGTGTATGTGCACAAACTGAACAGATAAATAGAAGATAAAATAAAAACCTAAGCTTACCTCATCTTTATTGCAAGTGACTGTGATCTTACAGCATTGCTTTATGCTGCTCATGCATTTCTTCTTTAACAGGACAATGGTGATGATGGGATTGGCTCTTTTTCTCCTGAACTGACTTGATTTCTCCTAATTCCTGTGCAAATACACTGATTACCCCCACCATCACTGAGAAGCAGTATCTGTTGCATCTCTTCATTTTCTATTCATTTATTTGTATCCCCCCCCCCTTTTCCATTGCATCACAGATCCAGAACAAGTCTATTTTGTCTTTTTTTTCTCTCTAGCAACATTTTATGCCAGTTGGAATTGCTGATCATCATGGCACTAAACACAGGACAATTACTAAGGAAGAATGCCAAGTACAACTGAAAGTTTGATTTCTTGATTTCTATGCCATATGCACTTTCACGTGTTTTGCACCGTGTCCTTCACCCCAGTCCCCCCTCTCCCCAACTCCTGTGATAATGAATTACACATTGAGGTAATTGAGTAGGAAAAATACCATGGGTAACTGTATCTACTAAGTGCATTTCATACTTCTGTTTCTTAAAACAAGTGCATGAAATATTCTTGTGTGTCAGAAGGACAGTAAAACCAAACGACTTCATCTTCTTGGTGAGACAAAAACTTCCTTCAGGAACATGTAATAAAAAATGCATGGTTAATATTACAGTACACCTGCAGTAATGTATGATCCATATCAGTTCAATTTTCCCCTAATCACAGGACATATATTTGTCACTGTTTTTCATAGCTATGAAGTTACTTATTGCCAACTGATTTTAAATTCAGCTAACAAAAAAAGCAATTGTGAGCAAAAATCTTCATCATGTGTTTTACTCTTTGCTTCTGGAATGCCTGTTTGATGGGCTGGCTGCTTAAGCTAAGCACCATAACTGATTTAGAAATCTTACGTTGTCCCCTTTGTTCTGGCTCATGTAACAATATATGACTTCATGTTCCTCAACTGCACACAGTTCCTCCCCTGCCTATTGTTATCATGGGCTTTTTGTAATCACTGCTGTGTTTTTAATTCCCACTACACTTTTCACATGCAAAACCACAGAGCACATTATGTTACTTCATATATAAGAAGACTGATCATGATTGCAAGCAAACACTGCAATTTTGGAAGTGGAGAAAAGCTACTCAGCAATCTCAGGTTCGCTTTTTTCTAGCATGTCCCTAATGCCAGAACTGACTCACTGCCTGCAGTCTGAGAACATGCCATAGCTGTGGGAAATGTCTGCTCACTGTTCTCCCTGGCATCCTTAGCTTCCCATCAGTCGTGACATGGCAAGTGACCCTGGCCATGCTGCAGCATTGCCTGAAGCCCTGCACTGAGGCATGGCAGAACATGTGCTGCAGGCTGACTCCATACAGTCAGTAGGGATGGCTGGTAGCTTGGGGAAGTGCTCAAGCTGAGCTGCAAGTTGTGATCCCCCTACTTTGCCAGATCATCTGCAGATCTGCAGAGAAGTATATGCAGGATGCAATGGCATCAGCATCTGAGATTTTACACAGGTGAAGCCACTGCTTGCACACCATGAATAAAATGCAGCGTTTCTATACGTAATTTTATCCATGGGAGAAAGAATGGCAGTAAGTCATCTTTTTTTCATTTTTATTGCAATTTTAGGGAGGCATCTGGGTGCAGTGACTGTAAGACTGTTACTATTTAGCAATTTAGATTACCCTCTCTAGTTCAGTGTATAGGGACAGAGATATCATTTTACCTCTACAGCTTTCAACAAACTTAGATTTGCAGCAGCCCTCTTTCACTGCTTGTGAACATTGCATCATGTCATGTACACTGTGTCCAAGGATGATTTTCTCTCCTAAATAAAAAGCCAGCAAATCACACATTTTAGAAACAATTTCTTTATTTCATCAGTCTATGGCTGCATGTCTGCACACACACACAATCTAATCTGTTGCTGGCTGGCTGTGTGCAGCATTAGTGGGTAAGATAAAGACCTTCCAGTGTCCCAGGCAGGTAATGCAAACATGGGTGTTATATCTACATTATGAATGACTGATAAAGGGAGAGTACCTTTGGTCAACCCAAATGCCATTTGTGGTGAGGACAAGTGAGGCACTTTTTGTTGCTTGGAGTACTTCTGGCCTCATTGCTGCTGGATTTGGACCTTTTAGCCATTACTTTGTCCCCTGCAGCCTGTTGACTTCCACAGCGAGGGTCTCCTCCTCCTTGTCCCTTCCAGCTCTTGACCATGTAATTGCTCTTCACAGCCTGCCTTGTGCACTGAAATGGTCTGTGGAAATCCCAGGAGCCTATAGCAGGGAGGCAATCTGTAATCAAGCTGTTCATACTCTGGCCAAATGAGCACTGCCTGACAAAGTGTGTATCTCTTGGCTCACCTCCTCCTGCTTCTCCAAGTCAGTCATGTACAACTGCTATATGACAGCATTTTTTCTCTGGATAAGCATGTGAATTACTGTATTCTTGACATCTGTACTGCATTGGGCTAAGTCCTCTGTTTAGTCTTTCTCTTTCTGTCCCATCTATTTGGTGATTCTCAGAGTTGGATAGCTTATTTTCTTCCCTCTCCACTTCTATGCTCCCCAAGAGACCATGTGGGAACTGTGCACAAGGACATTATAAATTATTAAAACCAGGTTTGCCTATATCAGTAAGCCCAAGAACATGTGTTGGTGCAATAGTTGTGGCTTACTTTGCATCTGCTTGCCAGTTAGCTTTCAACATTCAATATTTCTTAATGTCTCACCACCTTATTCTGATGTGAACCAGAGAAATTTTCTCCTATTTTTAATCGTGTGAAGCTGGCTCAGCCAAACAGAGTAATAGAATAAACAGCAAAGCCCATGTGAGTGCAGTTCCTGGATGCCAAACATCATCAGCTGCAAAGCCACTTTGGAGAGTTCCTCCAGGACAGACAGCAGAACCTGGGAGTTGCTAGAAAAAACTGGTGTCTTAACTGTCACTTATAGAAATGGTCTTACCCCCACTCCATGACACCTGAATTTCCATTTCCCCTTCCATGGACTAGGGATAATGAACACCTTGCTTGTAGAGGCTTTTTGAAAGCCTCTGTTGCAAGGAACTTCCAAAATGCTAAATACTACTTAAGATTTTGGTTATTTCATTAGGATGTCCTAAGAGAGCAAAACCCACCCGAATGCGGCAAGAAAGCTGCAAGTAGCCCTGGTGCGGGAAAGAGCGACCTAGTGAGATGAGCAATGAGTGACACATATGGGGAATAGCCTGGTCTTCAAGCTAGGAATTTCACAGCTATGCTCCAGTATCTTGAGCTGTATAAATGAATCATCAGCACAGTGAAACCACAGAATGATATCAACTTCCCTTAAAGAGTCTCCCTACATATATAGTTGCTAGACTTGCATATTTCTGTTTATAAATGCTGTTATAAATGACCACAAAGTGACATGTCCTTCTCAGCAGACAGCTCCTAAAAAAAATACAATACTTGTTCTATCTTTTATTTCTTCTTGAGTTATTTTAAAGCAAACTTTTGTACCTCCAGACACATTATTAAGTCCTGGTACTGGTGCATGTTTTCTGAGTAAAAAAATATCATCTAGAACAGAGCTCTTCTGAAGAAAGGTTATTGAAAACATTGATCTTATTAGGTGTATCTGAGGACATTATGCTATCTGGGAACTGTACTGCTACTCTGAAGATATTTGGGTTGAGTTTATTTGACTTGGCAGGTCAGCATATGATACTGCACTATAAAATGACTTCAATCCCTTTAGCCTGCTCCAGCTGCATTTTCCAAAGGGCTGTGTTTTCAAAGAGTCTGGAGTTGCAGTAGTGTGAGGAAAACTGGTCGCTGCTGTTGTGTATGGATGGGAAACCCAAAGCGCTGCCTCACAGAGAAGTCAGAGCCCAGTCCTTATACATGGTGATGGGCAATGACAAGCTGACTGGTTAGTGCTGATGCAATTGTGAGCGAGCCTAAAGATGTGCTACACCTGGCCTAGACAAACTAGTCATGGGCAAGGTGGGAGCAGAGGGCGTTATCTGAAGGGACGGAAAGGGCTGGAGCATGGTGGGGAAAGGCCATGAGGTGGCTGCAGTGGAGGGGTGTATGCATGTCAGGGCATGGGGCACAAATCTCCAGGAGAGCGATGATGCTAGTTCTACTGCTCACAGCTTGCTATCAGATGGCTTTACACATTGAACACAATGCATGTGTGTTTGCAGCAGCTGGTAGATATGATCTTTCCAAAGACATCAATCCTAATTTCCTGAAGTTTTGCTCTTTCTGAGTCTGGTAAGCCTCTGAGTTATTTGTTGGGCCTGGCTCTTGTGACCAGTGTTACCATTAAAGACTTCCACCTCTATTGCATTAGTCATGGAATCAGGAAGGACTGAAATGATTTTATAATACATGAGGTGTCAGAATCTCCGACTAGTGGTTTCATAGCCCAGATGTGGGAGTTTATCATCAATGGAGATGAGTTCTTTCTTTTCTTTGAGAGAATGGAGTGCTCCCAGGCAGTAACTAACTTTATTTGCACTATCAGCCTTTTAGGATGGTGGATAACAGAACTATTTTAGGAAAACTGGGCAGCCATGTGTGGGGCTGATGGCTGTAGAGACCCTTGCAATGTCCGCATTGATCAAGATATAGAAACTGTAAAGACTATTACAGATTGAAACATGAGGTTTTGTGATTTTTTTCTTTTTACTTATTTACTGAAGTTGCTGTAATACAACAGATACTGCTTGCACGGAGGAATATGTGCAACCCAAGCACATAGCCCCAACTTTCTCAGCCTATCTTCATGTGGGAAGTGCTCTAGACCCCTGGCCAACCTCATGGCCCTCCTCTGGACTTGCTCCAACAGCTCCATGTCCTTTTTATGTTGAGGACACCAGAACTGCACAAAATACTCCAAGTGAGGTCTCACAACAGCAGAGTAGAGGAGCAGGATCACCTCCCTCAACCTGCTGGTCATGCTCCTTTTGATGCGGCCCAGGATACAGATGACTTTCTGTGCTGCAAGAGCACACTGCTGGCTCATGTCCAGTTTCTCACTGACCAACAGCCCACCCATATTCTTTATACTCCATTCCAAAGAGGGTCTTCATGTAAGCTGTGACACTAAGATGAGTGGAAAGATGGGGGAATCAACCCATTTGTGATTCATGGGTGATCTGGGAAGTCACAAAAGATATGTGTTGTCCATGAAGAACTTGCTAAACCACATTATGTAAGGACTGCAATTATTTAGCTGCTGACTATGCTGCAGGACACCTTTTGTTACCCGTGAGATTTTTTTATCTGAGGCAGAGCATGAAATAGTCATGTGAAGACATGAGTGTATGTGAACTACCATTTGTCAGAAAAAGGGGAATTTAGTAATATATTTGGCATTCATTTCTCCTCTTTTTGGGAAATCCAAATACATATTTTCTCTCTCTCCCCCATTCTCACTCTACAGAAGGAAAAAAATGTGGGTCTATAATGTCGTTTGCTTCTGACACAGATCTGATTGGGCAATGACAGACAGATTTCCGCTGCGTGCTGAGCTAAACCCTATATAAGGTCCTAACTAGCACTTTTCAGTCTTCATCTTTTCATGAGAAGCTAATGGCTGAAAGGCTTCTGAAACACAGGTAGGTGAGTCTGACTGTAACGTGGGAATGAAACCTCTCTAGACCCTCAGGTTGTGTAGGACTTACGGAGTTTGATAGATACTAAAACAAAGGGTCCAGAGAGCTCTGAACAAAATAACCCATTATTTTCATTAGGCAAAGGATCTAATGAGAGAGAAAATTCCCTGTTAACAGGGTATATTACATGTGAACCATGAGACTTGTTAATGCTGCAGACGGAGCCTAGTCCGTGCATAGCCAAGAGGGGCTACAGCTCCATGCCAGTGCCTTTGAAACCCTTGCAGATATAGCAGTAAGGGAGAAGACCCATGGTTATGAAACAGTATTATTGAGCAAGAGGTTGGCTTTGTGGTGTGGTAGAGATGACAATAAGCTAGAAATAGTAAGTTATAGTCAAACTATCAGATGTCAGATAAATATAGAAAATGAAGAAATTTGTATTAAAACCACATTATAAATATGAGCATGATGGGATACACAGAAGATGCTTGAAGGTGAGTACCTAAAAATATGACTGCATTATATTGGTAGAAATATGGTTTTTTTTGTTGTTTTTGTTTGTTTGTTTGTTTGTTTTGGGTATAAATTGAAGTAGTTTTGCAGTCATTTATTTTTCATCCCATGGCAAAATCAAAATCATAGTGTTAGGCTAACACTGAATGCAGACAGTTTACATTTCTCTGTGTAAAATGGAAATAGTATGTATCACATGCATAAGTGTACTGTATAACAGATAAATACCTTACATAGAACATAAACTGGTGCCTGTACATAGCGTGTTTTATCTATTATTGCTTGCAATACACTGAGATAGCAAATAATCTGTCAATTGAGTAGCAGCAATTGAAACCTCGTGGCAGACCAGAAAGCATTCAGTCACGTATGCAGAAGCTGCTTTGTCCATGCCAGGCCAATACGGATGACAATCAATGTATGACTGGCAGTGCATAGTTTTGTTTTCCCTTAGTGTCACTGTCTTTGATTTTTAGGACTAGTTGGTCAGGGGTTTCCTCACCTTTCTTAGCAGAGAGGGTAAAAAAGTGTGCAAACTCATTTGTGCACCAATAGGAAGACGGGTGTGCATGCCATAGGAGTCAAAGTTTTGTCCTAAGAGAAATATTGGTTTGAGACTTTGAAAACTTGGCTCTGCCTTATAGCAGAGTTTGCCTGCAGCCTCATCTATGCTAGGTGGCCTGTTTTGGTAGTCACAGAGGAGAAGCTAGAGACACAGGATTTAATGAGGGCCATACAGAACTTGAAGTGACTGCTTAAAAGACTTAAAATCTATTCCACTGCATCTTTGCTGCTGTGTTCACTCAAGCTACTACACTACAGCTGACTCAAAGCAGCTGGCCAGTGCCTCAGTCACATTTTACTGCAGAATAAGCAGAGCTATATTTTTCCACCTGTGGCTGTTGCACTGAGAAGCTGTGGGGACAGCAGCATCTTGTGGTATGTTGCTTGCATCTCCTAAAATGAAAGGAAAGGGACAGAAGTGATGCATTCTTGACAACCCAGATGCTCTTGTTCTGCAAGTCAGCCCCCCAAAAACTAGAGATGAAGAAGCCTTTCTGTTTACCAAAGGTGAACCAAAGCTTAGCATGTCCGGAGGGAGAAAAAGAGCAGATGATTCTTAAGTTAATATTTAGTATTCTCATTGTATATTCTGTCTCATAATAAACTTCCCTGTAGATTTCAAAACACTTTTCCTTGATCTTCTGATTTCCTCTGGGAAATAATGTATGGGCTCTTCTTTGTCCTGGTGACATGCACAGTGGGTGCCTCCGCTTTCAGACTCCAGCAAGTCAAAAGCACAGGTAAGGACATGCTTTTTTTGACCCTTCTGTCTCCCTCTCCCTTCTTTTTAATGCACCTGGCTGACAGTAATATAAAAATATCTCTGATTTATGTAGAAAACTGCCCACATCACACCGTATATTTCAAACACTACTATGAACTGCATGGGGAACCTGTGGTTCTGAAATGCCCTTCCCCCAGATACAAACATTTGGATTTTTCTGCCTTGATCCCTAATATCACATGGTATAAAAATGATTCAAAAACCATGATATCAGGAAGAGACGAAGATCCAAGAATATGGGCAAAAGGAGACTCACTTTGGTTTTTACCAGCAACGCTAGAAGATACAGGAGTATATATCTGTACCAGAAGGTGGGTATTTAAAAGAAAATCCAGGGTACTGACAAGATGACTATGTGAAAACCACATAAGCTGGATTCTAAACTCCACTTATTTTCAGGGTATGTCGGGATAAGGTCATTTCTTCGCTGACTTTATTAGAGAAACAAAGGTGGAATGTCAGAACTCTTCAATGCACTCTGTGTCTCCTATGGATATATATACTGAAATTGAGATAATTGCAATACAGCACTGCTGCTCTGGCTACCATCTCATATCATATATTTACTACACTGGCATAAGACTTGTGACATTGCAGTGGGTTGAAACTGGAGCCACGGCTTTTTCAGTCATCTTTTTCTGAGTGTTTACAATCTGACAGCCTGCTATACAGTTTCAAAAGAGGTACCAGGATATGGATCTGTGGGGAACTGAGGAAGGTAAAAATACCCATCACCACTGGAGCCTGAACTCCAGGTATTCCAGGTCCTTGTCCTCAGCTCCTCCATGAGGTCTTCTTCCCAGAACTTCTCTGGCAACTGGCACCTTGCTGTGGGGTGACATGTAAGCAGTGGAAGAGGTGGACAGGCAGAAGTTAATAAATCATACTCAGCAGGTTGTCCTTTCCACATGTCTAGGCAGAGATTGCAGATGCAGAGTAGAAGACTTTGATAGTGAGGCCAGAATAACAGAAGGTTGCAAATATTGTCCTAGAGCACAGAGTAGCCGCCTGAGACTTTCAAGGGTGTATTTTAAACCCACTCTTTGGACTATTCTGCATCAGTTCCTCAACCTACAACACTATGGCAGTATTACTGAGAGCTATAGTAAAATGCTGTGAAACCTGTCTGAGAAAGATATGCAAAAGTACACAGCTTCGTTGCTTGCATTATTACAAGATTGACAAAGTATAAATTGTCTTCCCTTTGAAAATCATCCCACAGGAAAGCCACTAGATTTTTTTACAACACTCTGTAACATGAAGGTAGAAGCAAATTATCATAGATCTCTGCTTCTGCTAAGCAAGTACTTTGGATTTTGCCATCTGGGACAGCAGGTCCCAGAGCCCGAGCAGTAGTGTGAGTCCATCTCCTTGCAGCCCCTACCTGCACTCCAGGGGCACCAGTGATTTTCCAGGATCCCTCCTGGTACGATTTCAGTCTTGGCCTCCTAGAAACTGATGAGGAGGGAAGTAGAGCCAGGAGGAAACTCAAGCAAGGGTGTCACTCAAGTTCCCCTTGCTGCTGGTGGGTGATCACCTCTCCTCACTCTATCTACAGGAACTCCTCCTACTGTGCTGAGGTCTCCATCCACCTCACTGTCATGGAGAAAACAGCTGCTCAGGAGATTGCCTATCTCCAGGTCCTCTTCACTTTCACCTCTGGAAAGATTGTTTGCCCTGACCTATGGGATTTTACCCCAAACAGGACAAACCTGGAGCTCAAGTGGTACAAGGTACAACTTTCATCTCCTCTTTGTGCAATGTCTAATCCCAACCTGTTTGTAAAGGCACATGCGTCTCCATTTTCTTTTTCTCCTGAACATCATGTTGTTACAGTCACAAGCACAACAGAATATCCTAGGAATCTGGGGGCAGATGCGTATATTTTAAGAAAGTTTCTCTGGGTTGGCTTAGAACTGGGTGAAGGGGTCCACATGTTTTATCCTCTCACAGGCAGTGTAACTATTTTAAAGGCTAGATTATACATCCTGACTCCAGGGTTTGCTACTTCAGATTAGGCCCCTCTCTGGCACTGTGCTTCTTTTTGTGTTCCCTCTAGTGAATTCCAGAAAGCAGGAATTACCAGTGATGCTTCCCGAGTGCTCAAGTGGGGTAGCGTTTGTTAATCAACTGGAATATAGCATTTGGAAGTATGAGATTCATCACACGATGTGTTCTCTTGCCTGAAGTCTCCAGTCTGTGGGTTTTCAAGTAGGCAAGCTTGGCTTTGCCTGCAAGGTCAAATATCCTTCACTTGGTCATCCTCAACTGTACAATCTCACACTGGACAGCATGGGATTCTTCTTATATTTTCATAATACCTTGCTTTAGCTTTTCTTTGCACTCCCACTACGAGCATATGCTCTGCCTCAAGTAGCTGTCATTCTTGCCATAGGATAATAACTAGGCTGACTTCATCCATGGCAGAGGGTTTGGAAATAGATGGTCTTCCGACCCAAACCATTTTGCGATCCTATGTAAAGTAAGCAACAGTTTTGTGAAAAGCTTCTTGATTACTAGTATTTGTCTTCAAAGGGTGCCTTAGAATATTACTCTTATGAAGTCAAGTATGGAAAGTAATAGTGTTGTGAAAACCATCATGGTTACTAAAATGGTTTTATCTTACAAGAATGTCTAAGATTAAGAGTAACCTTGAAAGAGCCAATTATATCTTTTTCATCTTAAGACACGCACTTTATTGAAAAGCTGTAAGCACACATTTCAATGATAGATAGGTTAAAATAGTAATTTTTCACACATCATATAGCACCTCAGAGCATTTCAGAGATAGATGTACATTTAAGATCTTTCCCTTTGGTGGGAAAGTGGAACTGCTCAGATTTCCTAGTGATAAAATGAACTATTAATACCAGAGAAACAAGGATAAGTGGTTTTGTCTGGAAGTTACACGAGGTGTTGCCACACGTGTCTGAGCCACAACACCAATTCCTGTCCTTTCTCCAGGATTCCCTGCCTTTGGAAGCCAACAACAGAAAATTCATAATTCTGAAAGGCTCGAATTCTCTGATCATGAATTCTGTGCTACCATCAGACTCTGGCTATTACACTTGCAAGATGCCGTTTCCATTTGAAGGTGTGATGTATGAGATCACCAGAACAATTCACCTCAAGACTGTTGGTAAATATCAACCCCTTCAAACACTACAGTGCTGAACAAAATCTCTTCTTTGTTAATGCAACAGTGGGGAGGAGCTCATACCTGGCCTCTCAGAACTGTCAAGGGAAGTGCTTTGGCACTGTGTGAGGGTTGTCCCAGGACCCCTGTCAGAGCTGGGTCACCTCTTCAAGGGAGGTTTAGAATGGATATTAGGAAAAAATTCTTCACTAAATTGGTGCTCAGGCATTGGAACAGGCTGCCCAGGGAAATGGTGGAGTCACTGTCCCTGGAAGTGTTCGAGGACCGTGTGGATGAGGCCCTTATGACATGGCTTAGTGGTGGACTTGGCAGTCCTGAGGTGATGGTTGGACTTGATGACCTTAATGGTCTTTTCCAGTATATTCGATTCTATGACTTGGCTGACTTTCCACGGGTTCGCGGAAAGCAGAACTCCATATGGCAAGTCTATGTGGTTGTAAAACCCAGTAATTTATGTCTCGGGGCGGTTGGGTCGCTGCCAATACCCTCGGAGGGCTTAGGAAATGAACACCTACCCGTCCCCAGGACGGGACAAAGCCGCTATTCCGCAAACGGGTTGCCCCGGCTCCATTCGCCGGGCATCCAGCAGGGGGCGGCCGTGCCTCGGAGCGCACACCGGCGCCCCGCCCCTCGCCCCGCCTCTTCAGTACGTCATATCGTTAACCACGCCCCCCGTACGTCAGGCGGGTGTTACCGGGCGGCTTCGGCTGGCGGGAAAGTCGGGGGTGCGTCTGCCCTCGGCCGGGTCCTAGTGCCCGTCGGGAGGAGTGCGGATGGCGTTATCTTCGGTCGCGCATGCATCCGTTCTCTGCATAAGCGTGCAGCTTTTCTAGCTTTGCAAGTATGAAACGGGTGTGCAAGGCTCTCGGCGCTCACCGCTCACCGAGCTTATTGCCTGACCTGACTTGATTCCAAAAGAAGCTCGTTTATCTGCCGGAAATTCCTCACAGTGCGGCTTTCAGGATCAAGCTGTGGGCTTAATCCTGTCTAATTCCATAAACGCAGATCTCCGGGTTTACAGTTAGCATGTCTCCGTTTGTCAGTGGGTTTAATAATGAAATGCTTTCTCGAGAGGTGAGAGGTATTGAGCAAACTGGTATGTTTATATCAGTATATAGGGATGTAGCTCTGGGGCAATGCCCACATATTCTCTTGTGCTAGCACTAACTCTATTCCCTTTCTTTCTCCAGAAAAAGAAAAGAGAATTACTCCAATAATTGTGTATCCAACACAAAAGACAACATCAGCTGCTCTGGGTAAGGCCCAGCATTATTTTTGGAAACATCTAATCAGAGAAAAATTAGACTAGGTCCACTTCTGCTGTAATTTGTTGGCACAAATTATTGCACCTCTTTTGTTCTCAGTTATATTGGCTGAGGGTTGGTGCCAGAGTGGTTTCTGCTCCTTAATGTCTACAACTAGACATGATCTATCATGTAGGAGAAGCTGCAGAGCTGCTTTAGACTTTATCTACTAACGAGGTAATGAAAGCATGTTTGCACCATTACATCAGTTGTATTACAATTACATCAGAGCTCTGTCTTTACTAAGAACTTTCCTCTTCCAGTATTTCCTCAAAATGGTCTAGGTTATCTGGTGGCTTTGACTGAGCCATGCAGCACTTTTGGGAGAAGACATTGATTGCTTTTTACTGTTTGAACTGGGCAATTGATAGTAAGAAAATACCTTGATAGGGTCTCCATTTTTCTTTGAAGATCATATTATGACAACAAATTTATGTGGCTTTTCCTTTTCTCTGAAAATGCCAGTTTTACTTTACACTTAGATTTCTTACCTTGGATACTATACACACAGCTGTGGCCTGTGATGTCTTAGTTTTCCCTGCCACTTTTCTTTCCATCAGAGAAGGCTACCAAGTGATTTTATTTTTTTTGCTTATTGACCTCTGTAGAGTGTTTTATATCCCTTTTATCACCATCTGCACCAATGCAATAATAAAATCGTATGCATTATTGAGCCCATGTAATACAGATACACACCAGCCTGAAGGCTTTTTGTCCTTGGCTCTGAGTTACAATAATTACAGCAAAAGTTCTGAACTTTTGCATGATCACTTTATCCTTGGAGGTCCTACTTTGAGTTTAGTGACCTTGCCCACAGCATCTCTTAGTGAAGCTACACTGCTGGCTAACGCAGCTGCTTCAGAGTGGTGTATTGCATCATGCCACTTGGGCTGTAGTGCATCAGAAGGAGGAAGGCCAGAGAAGTGCAGTTTTGCCTCCTGAGGCATATGTCTAGTGCAAGACTAGCTAATTCTTGCAATGGGAAAATAACTTGGTTGGCAATGGGAAGGACTGCCAAACTGGAGGGTCTTGCTGCCAAAGGTAAGGAATCAAAAGCAACCTGTGGCTTGACTTCAGAGTTGAATGTAGTGGTGCTTGACATGCACGGGAACTTGATCTCCCAGTGGAGAGGTTGGTTTTCACCAAGGGAATGACTAGTTCTTTGTATGTATCCAAACAGGGTTTTACCTGTTTTCTTTTACCAACAGGCTCCAAGATGACTCTCCCATGCAAAGTGTTTGTTGGACTGAGTGGCCACGTTCATACAGATGTGGAATGGCTAGCGAATGACACCACCATTGATGTGATTTACAAGCAAAGCAGGGTTACAGAGGGCGAGCGACAGTAAGTCTGGCTTAAAGTGTTTCCGTGTTCCAGGGGCTCTCAGTGGAGCTGAATGCCAGGTAGTGAAATAGGGTGTGGACAGATTTGAAGTGAAGGCAAGAGCTGAGAAAAAAAACAGGGAGGCAAGCAAAAAAACCCAGACCCAACCCAGGCACAAGGTGAAATCAGTCCTTTATCTCTGTTTCTTGTTCACGGTATATTGCAAATGAGCGAGCTGCAAGGCTTAAACTTGAAGCACATTTTCATGAGCAGCTGAGCTGATGGAAGAGCTGACTGCAGTGAAAACCAATGAGACTTGGTCCTTCCCAATGCTTCTCTTATCTCTCTCCTTGTCCCATGCCAGCGAAACAGTGACATCCTGTCCCTGACATTAATGAGGTTCTCTGAACACACTAAGACAACAGAAAACTACCCCCAGTGGTTTGGGTTTTGCTGTTGTTTTGCATCATTGTTTTTCCCCTTAGGCTTGTTCTTTTCCAAATTAGTGAGTTAAACTGACTCACAGAGATGCCCAGTGAGTGCTAGAGCTGGCGCCAGGGAAACACTAGGGAGAATGCTGCTGGGAGGGAGTGGGAGGATGTCGCACATCCTTTTGCCCTCATCTATTGTCTCTCCCAGTTTTGAAGAGCCTTCTTTCATCTGCCTCATAGCTATATGCCTCAAGGATTTTCCAGCTAGGAAAGCAGGAAAAAGATCTGCTTTCTGTACCTGTGGCATACTACCTGAGAGGCACTAACTTTCTAGGTTCAGGCTTGCTTCTAATGCCTTGCAAATGTGGGGTAAACCTACTGACTGAAATCTCTTCACTGAGCTCCAAGTCAGCATGTTTTATCTCTCATTTAATAAAGCTGAGCATGTCCACAAAGATCATCACCCTCACTTGGGCCACAGTGGCTTTGCTTGTAGTGATGGACAGGGCCCAGAAGGTTCCTGGTTCTGGGATGCCATTGCCTCTCTTCTTTATGGTTATACTGGTCACTCATTAGCTAGCAACTTCCCAAAATTGCTCATGGCTATTGATTAAGATTTAGCATGGGGTAGGAACCATTGCCAGCAGAGTTTGGGGATATAGCATCCCTATTACAAGGGACAATTATGGTCTTTGGTTATTGGCTAGTTTTGGCTATTTGTGTCTATCAATGCCAGATATCAACCTGGTGATGCTTAGTTTATTGAACAGCAGCAGCCAGAGGTAACATGGGAATTCAGCTGTATGCCCAAGCCCTTATGTGTTTTCACATTCCCCACAGCATCATTAAGACCATTAATTTATAATATTGTTTACATGAAAAGTGACAGTGCTTTAAACCTGTAGTCAGGAGCTATAAGATTTACTGTAGCTGTAGTCTCTGCAGGCTTTGCAATACAGCAGCATATGTACTTTCTTACTTGGACTTTAAAAATTATTTTTGTGATTACTGTCACTATAATTATTACTGTTACCTGTTATTATACAATTGCATAAGGACAGAAACCACGACAGCTAAGGCTCATGTGGAGCCCACAGTGTATGAGACACCCCAGTTCTGCTGGAAAAAAGGCAAAACAACTCAAATCCCACTGGGAAGTCAGATTCCCAGCAGAAATCTCTGGCAAAACACCCACTGCAGTGTTGCTTCCTTCCTACAGTACAGTTGCAGGAGGAGTACACAGGGAGCAACATTGCCACAGTGCATAGCAGACTCATGATCAGATCATTAAAGAGCAGCTGGACAACTGCTCCAGCAATGACTAAAAGATATCAGCAGACAATGCTGAATGCAGCTAGACAGCTTTCAAATAGTTGGACTGATGAAACAATCAATCAGGTTGAAGTAAGCTGGAAACTTCCTAGACAGTTTCTTGTACTAAGCGCTTGGCTTTGGCCATGTGATAGACAGGGATGGTGGTTCAGTTTGCTGAGTGAGCATTTGCAGGGTTGTGTTCTCCATATGTTCTCTTCTAGCTGATAGCAGGAATTAATCTCAGAAATGAATAGGTGGTCAGAGTGAAGGAATTAGGTAATACCACAATGTTGTGTAGAGAGTGCAAGGATACACAGAATTCTGCTTGCCTTTCTTGTCTCCTTTTTCTTCATTTTTTGAAAGACAAATCCAGATTTTTTATTTTCCTGGGGAAGTCAACAAGTGCCAGATGTGTACTGACTGCTCAGACTCAAACAGTTGGCACAACTGGTTTGGAAGGCACAGTGATCCTCTAATGCTGAGGGGCTAGTTCAGAAATGACCTAATAGCTAATGCAATTTCTTGCAATGTGCTAGTAGAATGAAGACATCAAATGGCAAAAAGCCAGCTTATATAAGGATTTATCATTAAATTTTTCTTTTTCTTCCAGAGAAATGATAGAAAATGGTGAAAACTTCATTGAAGTGCCACTGATTTTTGATTCTGTCGAAGAAGTGGACTTTTACACAGACTTTACATGTCTAGCCCAGAACAGATATGGATATCAAGTACTGCCAACAAGGGTCAAGCAGGAAGGTAATTAGTTTGACTGCTTATTTAGGGTAATTATTATCATTATCCTAAGGCTAAATTATCATACATACCTTTCATACTGTCAGACCTAGTATCAAGGTGACTTACTGCCTGGTGAAAACCTGATTGCCTTCTTTACCTGTAGATGTTGAAATAACCTGTTCACAAAATACAGTTTTTGTGGGTCATTCAGTGACATTTTCTGCAGGGGTAAGGATCTGTGTGTGTATATCTGTTCACTGGAGAGGGCTCCAGTTTAGATACACTCTGAAATGATGGCTTCAGTGAGACTACTGGCAGACTCCCACTGGATGTAGCAGAGCCAAATCCCCTCCAGTTCTTCAACAAGTATGAAAAAAGACAATAGCAGAATAAAGATCATAGTGTTCCTTCTCTTCATGCACAGACTAACAAGAAGTGTAAATGATGTTCGGTGGTGTTATTTTGGCTCCTGGTGATGGGAAGAGAAGGGTTAAGCTCAGTGCAATTAATACTGCAGTATGATAGACTGCTGGCCAAGAACCAGCTGTAAAAACAGTGTGAAGCAATGCTAATTGTTTCTTTGCATGACGTTGACAAATCACCCAAGCTTGCTCACACTGTCTTCGAAAGGCAGATGAACATTTACAGTCTTCATTATGAGTTATAACTCATGACTCACTTCAGCATCCTTTGATGATCTATTTGGAATCACTTTGCTAAATGATGTGCTGTCCTTGTCTTTCATGAGCTACACAGGAATTACTACAGAGGAGGCAATCCGCAATAGGCTGGAATAATCCAAAGTGTTCTGGATGAACACTGGTGTTGGAAATTAGCTGTATTTTGGGAAAAAGCTCAGAGTCCTGACTTGGTCATTAATAATTTATCAGCCACTATATCTGAGAAAATTAATCATGCAGCTTGAGGGTGGACCAGGTGGTGCTTTTGTGTCCTGCTTGGAGTGCCTCTCACCAAATTAAGAGAAACACACAACTGCTCTGGGTACGGGTTGGGAAGAGCCATGTGTGTGCAAAAGGACTGAACTTTAAGTTCTCACCCTGTTATTTTCAAGTTCTTTCTCCCATCTTCATAATAAACTATTTCCCAGAGCACTCAATCAATAGACCTCTTCCTTTCACTTCTTTTCCTGATCAGGGTGATCAACCCTGCTGGAAGGTTAATGTGCAGGCATCCTTTTTATTGTGTTTTCTCCTCCTCCTCCTTGAACTTAGAGAACTATGTTCCTGGGAGGGTCATTTTTTGAAAATATTCCATTTCTTTACTTTTCCAGCTGTTGGCTTGTCCTGGTACATTACAGTGATTCCCATCACATTGGCCTGCATGATTGTGGGAGGGATATGCATACACAAGTGCTGGAAGCGGAGAGCCAGTAAAGGATACACAACAGCAAAGGTTTAAAATTTGCTTTATTCTCCAACCTCCAACAGAACAAGAAATCATCCTGTCTATCCTTCACATGAGGCACAGACAGACATTTCTGCTTTCCCAGCAGATGGATATATATCAGCTCTTTTCCTCTTCTCCGTCTTCTATGATCAGATGAAGTTTTAAGCTTTCATTTAATGCTGCCTAGACACAAAGTACCCATACTTTGCATGGGATACAAATTACTACGGAAAGTGCCCTGGATATTGGAAGGTTAGGAAAAGGGAGGTGCACTCAACCTTTGTAATTCCAGTAGTCTTAATTTTTAAAAGAATCTGAAAACAGAAGCTGAGAAAGCTTGCTACAGAAGGACAATTCCACACTAAAGTGAAAATGCAGTTTTCTTGTGCATCCAAACTTATTTTATTTTCCTTCAGTCAAAAAAGAGTAATTTTTTTCCTCTTTTTGAGAGCCAGCTGCAGTTGTCACGGCAATTGTAGTTCTATGAACTTTTCCACAGAAAATGTCATAGTTTTATTTTGTAGCAGTTGTATTATTCTCTGCTTAAACAGACTATCTCAGAATATCCCTCCCCAGAGATAATTACGTCAACATAGCAGATAATTGTACGCTGGAGAATTCAGTTCTGTTGATCTACCAATATTTCATAGCTAGGGATTCATAGGCAACTGTATCATGTTGTTATCTCTGCCAAGAAAAGAATTTGGAGGGGTGTTTTAGTGTTTTGAGAGTTATTTGACTAATATAAAGTTTTATTCCTGGAAGCAATTGGACAGACTGCCAGTAATAATGTACTTGCCCTTCTGTGACTCTAAGTTTTTCATGACTGGCCTGATTCTCTGCTCTGAGTATAAAAGTCTGACAGATTCCCATAAACAATGAATCTACACCAGTCTGAAGCTGATGCAGCTTCAGGAACTTTCTGTCTTTTAAACTGAAGCATGCAAATCACTTACGCATGATGTAAAATGCTGTCTGTCAGGTTAATCTAACTGGGTTCCACTCTTGACGTAAATCAGAAGGGAGCAATAATCAGTGACCATGCTGTACTTTGAGAATCACAATAAGTAGAATGACTTGGTTACTTCCTCTTCCAAGAGATAAGACTTATGATAGCTGAGAAATTGTTCTATCATATACAATGTGAATTATTTCAATCTGTATAGGAGGGGAGGAGATTCAGCCATAAGGTCTACTCACAGACCCTTAACTGACACCTCTCACAGACACCAAAGATAAAGCTTTTTGTTCAGGCAAATCATAGATGTTTCTAACTCCATAGATATTAAAAAAAAAAAAAAAAAACAAACAAAAAACCAAGAAAAATGCTGGCTCCAAAGAAGCAAGTTGTAACGTAAGAATGTTAGGACTACATGTGGATCCACAAACTAAGGACATGAATAACTTGCAGCCATCTGAGACTGACCATAATCTAATTCCTTTTCACCATAATTTATAGCTGGTTCAGAGTTTAGCCCAATAAATATCTGGAAGGACTTTAAAGGCTAGGATGAGGCTTGAATTAAGAAACCCTTCAATCTGTTAGCAAGAACCTTCACATTTTGTGAGATTTAAGCCGAAGTCTTTCTTTAAATCTTCTAAATGTTTGCTGTGAAGATAGAGGTACAAATACTAGATTTCTGACACAGTCTGAGTCAAAGGCAGCCAAAGAAGACTATTGGACTTACTCCTGAGTGCAGGAAGATGATGATAAACAACACATGTATTTTATGGACAGATGGGAGAAAGGTGGCCATAAGTGTGGAAAGCAGTCAGCCCGCATGGATATCTGTTCTTTGAAGGAAGAAAACTATAGATTAACTGACCACTGCTGGAAGAAACATAAAAAATAGTTTAGGTACATCAGGTATGCTCATTTTTAGGAAGCAATTGCTCGTTGGGGAAGAAATTAGGTTTGCCAGTATCTGCAACCTTTCCAAATGCGTTTTGTTCTTCCTATCCATATGTATCCTCCAAGAGTAGTGTGGTAACACATCTGGCTGTAGGCACAGGGTTGGATTTCACTGAGTTGTGGAAAAGAAGCAGAACTTGGTATATGGAGTATCAGTTTCATAAGAAAGTGAAATACCTCAGATGCTCCTCCAAACTAGAGAAGGAGAAAAAAATGTGAATGTGAGATAAAAATTAGGCATACAGAGAATGGATGTTACATAGTCAGGGGCATCTTGAATACAAGGGGTATGTAAAGAAACAAAGGGTTTTCTTTTATGAAGTGACACTTTCTTCTCTGACTACAAACGTAGTACTATTCCTCAGGCTTTCACCATAGGAAGGCTCATTCAAGCAAACTACGTAGTGTAAAAGTTTTACAGGTAGTCTTGAACAAGAGACCTACACAATGCAAATGTTCTACATAGATTTGTTTTGTTATAAACAAAGGTATCATGGTCTGTACTGCTTTTGAAAATGTTACATGAAAAATGGACAAAAAAATAAAACCCAAATCAAAGTGCTGGTGTGTGAGTTGGGTGGGGAGGAAGCTCTGAGATGGCTCTTTGGGAGTGCCAGCTCTTCTCAGGAGAGGTTTGGTTTTGCCAGCTCTCTGCTGCAGAGGGACTTGTCCACTTGGGATGCAAGAGGCTCTGGCTCTGTGGGGCTGTGGGATGAACAGCCTTCAGTCCTTCAGCTACTTCTGCTCTCACCCTGTGGCAGTGCCTCCTCATACCAAAGGGGGACCGAATCCTGATAGGCCAAGCTCCCTTTCTGACTGCCATCACGCTCATGGTCTTCGTTGCTCTGCTGTCCCCTGAGCATTTGGGATTGCTCTGGGCACCTGGTGTCTCTCTCTGTCTATGAGCTGTTGAAGAAGTATTGTGCTCCTCCACTGACTTCTATTGCAAGACTTCTGGAATGGTAAGTTAACACAGATCATCACTGTAGGGATATGAATTGAGCATGTACTCCCCATACAGGGAGATCTGTCTTACTCACTTTCCCAAAGGCAAAATTTTTGCCTCTCCCTTTTTTTTTCAGTCAAAATGGAAGAGCACCCATGGTCACTTTACTTTAGGTAGGTCTATCCCAGGAAGTCCAGTCACTGACCTTGATGCATTTTGAGGAGAAAATGTCCTGAATCTCAGGGCAGATTGAGACTGAAGACGTACTTGTACTGGTTTATAATCAGACCTGAAAAGAAATACAGTATCAGGGAACACCACTTCAAATCAAAGATCTAGGGCTCTACACCACAGTGTTTCTATTGAGAAAAATTAATGAGGTAAGGAGGATGGGGCCACTGTGTTCCTGCTTGTGGGTTTATAGCATTTGCCAGAGAGCTTATCTGTCTGCAACAACTTCAGAGGCACACCTACAGAGGGGAAGAGGCTGGTGTCTTAGCACAAACTAGCATCCAGGACAGAGGCTGTTCCTGCAGAAGTAGTTCTTTTCCAGCAACACAGAAGCATAGAATCACAGGCTAGTTTGGGTTGGAAAGGACCTTAAAGCTCATC
>JASSUY010037574.1:0-15447 GCA_032466535.1 Forpus xanthops | reverse complement strand
GGAAGTTCAGGTTGGATATAAGGAAGAAGTTCTTTACTGTGAGGGTGGTGAGGCACTGGAATGGGTTGCCCAAAGAAGTTGTGAATGCTCTGCCCCTGGCAGCGTTCAAGGCCAGTTTGGACAGATCCTTAGGTGACATGGTCTAATGTGAGGAGTCCCTGCCCATGGCAGGGGGTTGGAACTGGAGGTTCTTTCCAATCCAAGCTGTTCTATAATTCTGTGATTTTAGGAAAGATGCCACATGGTGGTCTCTTGGGGATTGGCAGCAAAACTCTGGTGAGAACTTGTGACCGAGATTTGGGCACACTGAAGGGCAGGGAATCTTTCCTCTACAAGTCCCACTCCTTGACCACATCCCCTGGCCATTGCCACCATATAATCCTGCCCACTAACAAGGAGCTTGGTTGGTATTTACCCTCAGAGCTATTTACGTTTTGCTGCAAAGATGTCTGAAAGAGAATATAAAACAATTTAAAGTCGTTCTAAGGCCACTTTATTTTGCCAGGCTCAGTAAGGAAAGTTTAGTTTAGGAGGGTCTCCTATCCTAAGAAATTCAAGTTATTTTGAAACCCCATGGTTACTTAAGCCCAGCTGGCCCTATTCTTCTCCAGTTGCAGGAATGTGATTAGGCAGTCTCCCAGTTTAGCATCAGTGGCGTTCCCCATGTTTACACATGTGCAACCAAAAGCAGGATTTGGTTAGGGAGTAATTTGTCATTTTAGGGAGGTTTTAACGATTCAGGTTCAAGCATTTCCTCTTTGCTTTCTCTTCTGAAACCTAAGGTCCGGTTTGAACTTGACGCTGTTGCTGAGGCCTCTAATCAAAATACAGCCTCCAAATGTATCTTTCAGGAAAAAAAAGGAAGCAAATGGATGTCCATCTGCAAAACAAAGAGCAGTGATGGAAGCAAAGGGAGACATACTGTCCTGCAGATGTGGAGGGCTTGTTCCCATATACTATGCTGCCCCTCCTTGCTGCATGCTTCCCTTGGTTTTTATTAGGAGGGTATTCTTTCCTTCTACACTTGGAATCACAGTGTTTTCCCTCCTGCAAGTAATATTCTGCCTTAGTTGTGCAATTTATCATCATTCTCTTTGGCTTACTATCAACTGCTGGGATCTTAAGACAAGAAACAGAAGCACTTAAAAGCAAAATTACTTCTTTCTGCTACAGTTTGGGTGGTGGGAAACTCTGCTTTTATATCAGTGAAACATCTGGAATCCTCACTGGGGTTCACCAAATGCTTAGAGATCTCTCCATTGAGTCCTGAAGTACCTTGGTTAAAATTTCATAGTTTAAGTCTGGGTAAATATACTAACTGCACTCAGACCTGATCTATGAAGGGGGCAGAGCAAACACTCCAGCAGTGCTTGCCAGGGATGCTCCAGCACTGTTACATGTTCTTCCACTGTTCCAATCCACCTCTGCTCAGCCACTCGAATGCTAAGCCAGGAGTTAATGTGTGCATGTGGAGAAAAGGCTAATAGCCCCAAAGGAAAAGATTCAAATCAGATCCCCAGGTGGCTTTGTCATGAAGGTGTGGGTAAAAAAATCCCTCTGGGCTCTTTCCCAATGGACCGTCCTAATAAACAGTGTGTGATTTGCTCCTCACATGGAAGGAAGTTCTTTACTGTGAGGGTGGTGAGGCACTGGAATGGGTTGCCCAAAGAACTGGTAAATGCTCCATTCCTGGCAGTGTCAAGAGCTTTGGGTGCTATGGTCTAGTGTGAGGCATTCCTGCCCGTGGCAGGGGAGTTAGAACTGGATGATCATAAGGTCCTTTCCAATGCAAACCATTCTATGATTCACATGAGGACTTCAGCCTGGGCTCACCTGTCTGTTACCCTTTCCTGCTTTACTTTACTAGTACCAATGTGCTTTTCCTTGGTAACTCATTTTCCTCAGCTCCTTCCCCTTCTTTTTCTTTGCTTGCAGCTTTGATTGTTGATTTTTACCTCCAGAGTCACAGAGGCCATCTCTGATGCCAACAGCAGTGCACTTGCTGGGAAAGCAACCAAGCAAACCAAAATCCAGAAAACCTCCAGCTGGCCCCTTAGCCTGCAGAAGAAGTTGTGAGGACAGGCTGCTCATGTGAACTCTGCAAGCTGAAAGTCAGTATTGTAGTGGCAGGGGCTTCTGCTGATGATTTTGCATGTGACTTCATCCCCAGTACATCCTAACTTTCTGCTGGATCACCCCTTCTGCAGCACAGAATGGATATTGGCCCCATGACACAGCTAAGTGGGAAGTAGGAGTATAGGGAAAACCTGTCAATGATGCTTTCCTGAGACTGTGTTACTCTGCTGGTGATGTTTCTTCTGTCCTGGTGGCTATTGTAGGGGTTCCATTAGAATAGTGGGTACAGAAAAAACTAAGTAGGATTTTATCTATGCCTTGTGTGTCTGGTTTGGTTGTGGTGCTGAAATAAAACCAAGCAGTGATAGAGGTTTGTTCTTGAAATGAATAAAACAACAGAAAGAGATGTGAACCCACTGGTAGACATCTCCACATAGTTCTGCAGTAGGCATTAGTGGTTTCCACCATGTATGTGCCCTGCATACCTCCACAGTGATTGACTGTATTCTTATTATAACCACTTCTTCCCTCCTGCCTGGCCCTGAGGGACTTTGGGGCTTATCCAAAACCTTTCCCAGCCCCAGGAACCAACACAGCCCTTGATCTCTGGTTTTTCTCCCCATATCCTCTGCAGACAAGAACATGGACCTCCAGGGTGCCCTAGAAATGCAGTGGAGCTGACCCTGAGGCTGCCCCTTCCATTACTGTGCCCATATTTTTGGGGAAACAAACCCTCAAGGAAAGCCAGATCACTTCCAGCAATTGGCAACCAGTGAGAATATTGTCCTTTGATCTGAACTTGGCATTGGCTAGATCAGATATAGGGAAACCTGTGCTGTTATTTCCCCCTGTGATAACAGCTCCAGGCCTGAGCAGCAGTGGGTGAGCCCTACATAAAACCACCAGACTAACTTTAAGAACAAGATCATGCAGACTGTCATCTGTTGCTTTTGCTCTTTCCAAAGAGCCAGAGGATTCATCAACTGGCAAAATAGCATTTTCTAGACTGAGCCCGGAGATGCAGAAGTAGCTTCATTTCAGTGTATGGAATTCAGTGGGATTATTTGCATTCTTTATCCCATGCGTATTTATCCATCTGAATTGGGGCTTGAATGCATCCCAGAAATTATTCACGGGAAGAGGGTTTTGCCTTCATTATTGTGCTTATTTGCACCAGAAACTTGATGCTAAGTGTTGCACTCATTCAAACAAAAAGTGGAAAAACACAGAGAGACGTTGGTATCCAAGGAAAACATCATCAAAACCAAGCGTGGAGGATTAGTTGGCAGATCCCTGCCTGCAATGGCTGAGTGAGGAAACAGCAACCTGCTCACAAACGTTGCATGAACAGTTTCCCCTGGTAAATCAGGAATTCCATATTTCTGGCCCAGCAGCAAGTTTTACACAATCCCTGTAATTTTACCCTACATCCCTGCAGCTGAATCCTGCTTTCCCATCCTGTCTGCTGGGGTGGTTTGGTCTCCGTGACACATGTATGTGCATGTATGTGTGTGTGTGCTTGTTTTGGCCCCAGGGATGACAGATCCCTTGGGTGGGAGATCAGGAGTTGATTCAGGGTTTTTGGCTTGACTTTGCATGGTTGGGTCAAAGCTGTGTAAATAGTGTTTGTAGTGCAGGATAAAGGCTCTTTATCCCAGATTCTGATTTTCAAGACCCCTTCCCACCATGAACTATGCCACTGGTTTGTTCAGATAGCCATTTTTTAGCCCCTCTTCATAAATGATAAGGTCAGAAGAGTGGCTCTTACATTTTTTCCATGCTCCAGAATGGAATCAGGGCATGTATGCTCACAAGAGCTGTGAAAAAAATCACTGCTGAACTAATGATGCCATCAAATGTCCAATAAATGCATGATACCGCGCTGCATGTATTAAACTGCTGTTCGCTGTTTCTGTATTTCCCAAGCCTTTTCTTTATTCACCTTCAATTCAACCTTTTCTTCAAAGGGTTTACTTCTATGTTTGGCTTTTAAATGATTCACTGTATCTGTAACTCAAAATTCATTGTTAAGTTTGAGTAAATGCAAAAGATGATGTTTTGTAAACAAGATACTGCAAAGCCTGGTAATGCATTTTGTCTTTCTGTTGAATGCTCTGCAGCATGTACAGGAAGAGTCATCATCCAGAGCAGCTTAAAACTATGCAGCAGTCATGTTCACATGTCTAGAAACAGGGAGCTGGGGAGGGGAGGGTCCCTTTTTGAATACAATGCTTAAAAACTTGATCTGCATCAAAAATTCTTTCCTTGGGGCTGCTGATGCTCAGGATTACTAAGAAGCATGTGTCTCTTTGTTTTCTCTTTTTCCTTTGGCTTGTTTTCTTAGTCAGGATTTATTCTGGTCCACTCAACTCTTCGTATTTTTTCTCCTCCTAAAAGGTAGTTCTTTCTCACCTATTCCAGAATGAACTGCATTTTGGGGACC
Source organism: Forpus xanthops (assembly GCA_032466535.1). Lineage (NCBI taxonomy): Eukaryota > Metazoa > Chordata > Aves > Psittaciformes > Psittacidae > Forpus > Forpus xanthops. The sequence goes on along the minus strand of JASSUY010037574.1, from coordinate 10,928 downwards.
AAGATGCTGTGATTCTTTGCCTGCACAAAATATGGCAGAGAGCTGAGCTAATTGTCCCATCCTTTCCAAAGCATCACCACTGAGACACTAGCATTTGATCCTTGAACCTTTACATAATACCACCATTTATTTGTGGAAGAGTTTGGTATGGTATTTTTCTTTCTTCCACATGTCCTTGCCTCCTCTTCCCTTAATCATTGACACATTTTCATTTGTGCTGGTCTTTCTAAGGCAGGATACAGGATGGCCACATGGTACTTACTTGTAGTAGCTCTGGCCCAATCCTCTTCTGGGCAACAGCAGGGCATTGGTCCCAGCTCGTGAGTGGTTGCTATGTTAATGCGGGAAAGACTCAAGTTCCCAATATTCAAAGCAGAGTCATCTGAAAGGGCTGGGAAATTGCTCTAGATTCTTGTCAAGGACATGGCAAGCAGCAGGGCTGGAGAGAAATCATCATGCTGGTGGCATATGGAGCAAGTATCAGTCCTTGGGAATTATGCAAGGGACTACTCCATGGTGGCTGAAAGCACCAAGAAGCCTTGAGCCAACCTTCAGGGCTCGTGCCCAGCCAGAATGCTGTGCCATTGCAGAAGCACTACATGGCGGCATTATTAGTGGCTATAAATCAGCCTGAGTTCAGATTGCTGAGGCAGCACATGGTGCAGGGCTCCATAAAAAGGTGGTCATGTGCTGTGGTTCTGGGTGAGTGGGAGCTCGGAGGGGTGTGCTCAGAATAGCTCTGAGCTTTTCCATCTGTCATCTGCATCCCCTGAGCCAGCATAACATCACTCATGCTGTGTCTTACCAGATCAAGCTGTAGCATGACCTCCAAAATGAAGAGCGTGGAAGATCGTAGCTCAGTGGCAGATACGGTGTGACTCATGTTTCTGGTCAACACAATGTCAGTGTCCTGTCATACACTGGCCTCTAGTTAAAAACCAGCATTTTAGTCAGTTTGGACATTTTTCAGACAGATAATTTGATTTGGGTCAGCAAACAATGAATAAAAGCCTGGTCTGCCCAGTGTAGTGACTCCCCAGATATCCCCAACAGCAAAACATCTTGGTTTCACTCAATGAAAACGCAAGCATGTTTTCTACAAAGGCTTAAATCTTAATCAAGGAATGTCAGTGTGCCTAATATTGCAGGTCTTGTGATTGATACAAGTTCGTAATAGCATCCATGTCCAAAAAGAAGGGAGAATGTGTATTTACTCCATGCATGTTTTAAGGCATCGCAAAAGTTTTATCTGCATAATGAGTTTGCAGTACTGCAAATTGTTAATGGGGCTACGTCGCAAGTGGTTCTCTGCCTTGACAATCATGTATACATATCGAGATTTCTATCATGATGACAATTTAAAGGGATGAGTAATTGTTTTCCTCCAATAAATCCAATTAAATCACTTTGATGTGAAGTCTGATGTTTTTGAGTGCCTGAGTCTCCATCCATATGCAAGAAAGGGAGTGAATCATTCCTATGGCTGCTCCACTGCTCTGTTCTGTTTTATGCAACAATATCCCTTTATATCCCAAAGGAGAGTAGTAAGACTTTTTTTCTCCCTAGTTCACTCCATAGGGAAATGGATAAAACAGATTTTTCTCTTCAGGTGTTTCATAAAGCTGCTGTTGGAAATGATGCTGAGTGTCAGTATATGGATATGTGGCTGTTTCCTGGGCATTAAGAGTGTCTGTGTGGGGCTAGGGAAAGGAGATGCTGTTGTTGGAGGCTGCCTGCACCTTTGAGCTGGTCATGGTGACTTGCACAGCCTGTGGTGGGAATCATGAAAGGAGGCAGGATTTGTGCTAGTGTTTCCAAGCCCCTTTGCATTCAGCAGTGGGCTCCGAATGTTGTTGTGTGTGCTCCATCATAGGCTTTGTTTTCCTCCAACCATGTTCCCAGTGAGTTATGACTTGCTTTTGTATGTTTCCCTCTTATTTAAATTTTCCCCACTTTTATTTCTGCTTTCCTGGCTGCCACTCACTGGCACACAGGAATTCCTTCTCCTTTAAAAATAGCTGGAAAAATCACTACACCCAGACCTGTGGTGTTGGGAGCACAGCAGGGAGGTGGGCCCATGCTTGAGGTCAAAGCCAGGTGATTTTAGACATCTGGTTCACTAACACAGCTGAAACAAGCAACAGTGATAATGGGCAACTCACAGCAATAAAAGGCAAATGACTTCTATAGTTTTTTTGCAATGTAAATGAAGAAACAACCACCAGAACCAGGCTGATTACTATTTCAGACCTGCAGTATACAATTGTAGCCACAGAACTAAGGTTAGATGCTGGACTCTACCAAAAGCGATGAGATGACCTCTCGTTTTGCTTTGGAAAAACACATCTGTGGAAAGCTGCATCTTTGGAAAAGTACGCCTATGTATAAAAACACTGGCAGGCAGTGTGTTGGAGGTGGAGTGTGACACTAAGGCACAGACACATGACTTGCAGCATCAGGAGGAGTAGCAGGTCCTGTAGAAAGACCCTAGTCTTCCCAGAAGATACAAACTTGAACTCTGACCATCCCATCATATTCAGGACTATACTCTCACCTGTGTAAGTCAGTTTGGTTCACATTCTCTCTGTCTGGCTCAAGTTCTGCAGACTTACGGTAGTTGAAGGTCTACTCCACATTTCACCATGAAATTAAAATCTCAGCCAGGAAAACCTTCTCATGTCCTGGTTTCACAATCAGGGGGTCCTCTGTAGGCTCAGTGGTCACCCACTGTGCACTAAACTTTTCCTAGTTTCCAGTGAGACAGCGCCCAAGACCACAGGACCATGGAAATGCCAACGCTCTAAGATGGATTCTTGAGGTCATGTTCAGTATTTAGTTGATCTTTGTGTTTTCTTCACTATTATGGACTCAGCAACAAATGAGATAAAATCTCAGTACAGAGAAGCCAAAGGATCAAGAACAAGATGCAGCTATAGAAAATACACTTGCAACCTCACCAAGATCCACAGCCACGTTTGCAATGAAGGGAAGGGGACTGTCCTTATTTTGAAGGTTTTCTGGGTGTTGGCAGACACTGAGGGTCTCGCTTTCACAGTCAAGAGTTTTTAATGAGTGATAGCTGTTGAAGCAGAGCATGTGCAGGTGCCCAGCTTCAAAGACCATCCAAGATGAGCAGGGATAGACCCCTTATAATTCAGGGCCCTCATGGTTAGGTGATGCTGAGGGGGAGACATTCTGCACAGCGCTTGTTTTCTTGCAGTGGGCACAGTCCTACACTTTGTATGATTATGCCTACACAGAATTTCATCCTTAAATCAAAATCTATTCCCAAGCTTGTTTGTGCATCCACAAAACCATCTTTTCAAGTACGATTTTGTAAGGATCCATTTGGGGAATCCATGATGAGAGGACATGGACCTGTGCTGCCCCAGCACAATCCCAGAGCACTGTAAGCTGCCACAGGGGCAAAGGGGACATGCTGTTCCTATTGTGTTACTCTTCTTCCCACCTCTGGACAACCCTCAGGGAAAAGGTCCACCTTCATTGCTGTGAATGTGCCCTGCCCAGCGCATCTGAGTCCCTATTTTGGTGGGGCCTCTCAACCATATTGAATTACTGTGATGATAACCATTACTTATAACTGTGGGGGTGGGCAAGAAGGACCATCTGGATCAGCACTGCAAGTACTCAATTGAGTATTTCCAGATTGTTTGGCATTCGGGCTCTCTGGTTTACATTGGAATAAATTCCTGACTTCCAAACTCTGTTTACTTATTCTGAATTCAAAAGTTTCCTTTTTTTTTTTATGCTTGCATTTTTTAATTTTATGCTTGAAATTTTCTGATAAAGTTGTGGTCAATTAATGTTCATTTACCTTCTTTATAAAAGTGTTTTCTTTAAGGAAATTAATAATAACAATAACAGAACTGAGAGGAAATTTGGTGTTCCCATCAAACTCACGAGATTCATGCTTTCTTTGGCGCCATGTAGGCTTTTGTATGTTTCTCATTTTCTTTCTTTAGGGCAGAAGGAAGAGCTGTGTTCACATCCATGCCTCAGCTTGCAGTCTAACAGTGACCAGAAATGCATAATACATTTCAAACACATACTTTCTGCTAGATATCAGCTAGGCAGGTACCCTCCATCCTGGAAAGTCACAGATCACAGTTATAGCAGAACTCAAAGTAGCATCTGAAGTGTAACTTTCTCTCCCAGTCTCCTATCAACCGCAGCTCAGCATAGCACCTAAGTGAAGGTCAGTATGGGTTTATCATGACTAATTTTGGTGGCACAGCTTTTTCCCCATGGTGGATCAGGGATCTTAGGTGCTGTGCTAGGCTCTAGTGGATCAGATACTGGGATGGAAAGTTTAACTTTGGTGATGGGAGTTGATGGATAAAATCCCGTTCTCAACAGATAGAACAGAGGTATGCAATGGACATGTACTAGAATTGTAATACATACAATACAATGCCATTTACTAGTACAGTATATATTATACTAGATTATACTATTATAATGTCTCTGTCAGACCGAAACATAGGGACAACATGGCATAAACTGAAGATTTGGGACTAGGTTATTATGTCTTTTCAGTACTCAAAACAGTAGAATTCTGACATGTATTTCAAAGAATCATAGACTAGTTAGGGTTGGAAAGGACCTTAAGATCAACTAGTTCCAACCCCCCTGCCAGGGGCAGGGACACCTCACACTAAACCATGTCACCCAAGGCTATGTCCAATCCGACCTTGAACACCACCAGCAATGGAGCATTCACAGCTTCCCTGGGCAACACATTCCAGTGCCTCACCATCCTTACAGTAAAGAATTCCTTCCTCACATCCAATCTAAACTTCCCTGTTTAAGTTTGGACCCGTTACCCTTTGTCCTCTCACTACAGTCCCTCATGAAGACACCCTCCCCAGCATCCCTATAGGCCCCCTTCAAATATTTGAAAGCTGCTATAAAGTCTCCACCAGACTTCTCTTCTCCAGGCTGAACAGACCCAACTCTATCATCCTATCTTCATAAGAGAGGTGCTCCAGTGCCTTGATCATCCTCATGGCCCTCCTCTGCACTTATTCCAACAGTTCCATGTCCTTTTTATGTTGAGGACTCCAGAACTGCACACAATATTCCAAGTGAGGTCTCACGAGAGCAGAGTAGAGGGGCAGGATCACCTCCATCAACCTGCTGGTCACGCTCCTTTTGATGCAGACCAGGATACAGTTGGGTTTCTGGGTTGCAAGAGCACACTGCCGCCTCATGTTCATTTTCTCATCAACCAATACCCCCAAGTCCTTCTCCTCAGGGCTGCTCTCAATCTCTTCGCTGCTCAACCTGTAACTGTGCCTGGGGTTGCTCCCACCCATGTGGAGGACCTTGCACTTGTCATGGTTAAACTTCATCAGATTGGCATCAGCCCACCTCACAAGCATGTCAAGGTCCCTCTGGATGGCATTCATTCCCTCCAACGTATCAACTGAATTTCATGCGTGGAAAGAAGAATTAGGACAAGCTTTCAGGTACATTTTGGTCACAATATTTAGAGAGAGAATTCAGCTATGATCAGGCTAGGACTGAATTCTTAAAACAGTGTTTAACTTCACTGCCACCAAACATGTCAACACCAGAGTCCACTGCTGAATCAACTTACTCTCTGACTGGCTTCACCAGTCCAGAGCAACATTTACTAAGCCTTCGCTAACAAATCCAGATAGTGTACAGGTTAGTTGAACATCCCAGGGAACAAAAGAGGAATTCAGATTTTCCTTTAAACATTCAGCCTTCGTTTTTTTTTTCCATGGAGAAAATTACCATCTATGCAAATATGTGTTGATAAAGTCAGTAGTCTGCATGCTTTCCTGAAGGATAACTTGCCATGGTGCTGCTAGAGCATCATTTCGGGGAGAGAAGTCGCATTATGCAGCAGGTGCCACATGTTTGAGTTTACCAATGGTTCGCATTAAATCTATGGGCAGATCCAACTGTTCAGCAATTCCACTGGAAGAAAGACAAACACCTTCAAGATGGGGTTAAGAAGGATTTATTCCTTCTTATCTATGCAAAGAAGGTGGTGACAGACCATGAGATGATTTAGCTTCAAATGTGGCTGAAGAAATGGGCAAGGTTCTGACACTTCTGCTTGGAAGCCACCATGTCTGGGGCTACATACAGCTAGCACATGGCCTGGGAGGACTGCTTTGCTGTGCACCCAAGCAGCGCTCACCAGCAGGCGGATGGATCTGTATTGGGCTGTGCCCACCACTGCAAACTTGGTTCTAATAAGATGAGCTGGGGATGTCAATTGGAAAGTATTTCATTCTTTAAGGCTCTCTTGTGGCAATTTTAATACAGTAATTCTGTTTAGCATCAGCCTCATAACTTGTTTTGATTATCTATGGCCTTATGGTGGTGACTTAAACCTACTGATTTATTGATTCCGTCTTAATTGGGTCCTGAAGTGGGTCATTGCATTGTTCCATCTTTAATTGCTTTAATGAAAGTCTAGCAAATTAAGCTGGTAATATGATTGCTTAGAGGGATTTTCGCCTGTTCATACTTCTTAATGAAATCCATAAAAAGTGAAAAGGGAATGAGCTTATCCTACTGAATTGCCACTTGTGTCATGGAGTCTGACTGAAACTCTGAAAACCAATCTGCAGTGTCTTCTTCCAAATACATGGCTCACAAAAAGAAAACTTAGCACATCAGAAAACAGAAAAAGAATGGATGGAAAGAAATAGCAAACTATGAAACTAAAACATGGATTCCAGTTCCTGCCTTTGATGTTTCCTTTGACTTTGCATGCAAGCTGTTTAGGAGACAACCTAAAAACCTACTTAGATCCCAAAAATGAACTTCAGCTACTGCACACCCTGGGAATGCCTCCTGTTCTGGTAGCCCAAATCTCTGTGGGTTTTTAGCTCTTTCATCATGTCACAAAAAGTTTGTCTCTCTTCTTTCGCATCAGCCTGATGCCCAGGCAAGCATTTTTGGGCAGAGGACTCAGCAGTACCTGTGAAAAGGGTCATTTTCTCCCTCCTGCCTTCCGTGACATCCTGCCTGTTGCTTGAACAGGTCCTTACAACCTCTTTCGCCACTGGAATTTCAGCAAGGCTGCTGCATCTGCAATGCATTTCCTACCCACTGGGCTAATGAGCTGTGTGTTGCGAAAGCAGCCTGTAACTTCTTAATGTCCCCCTGGTTTATGGCTGGAAATACACTGCTTCCTCCCACTCTTTGCTCATCAGTGAAGACTGTACATTGCGTCTCACTTACCCTGGCTCCTGCTGCAGAGAAACTATCATTACCTATCAGCAGTGCAGAGCCCCCTGCCAGCCCTGCTCATACACCCTGAAGCCTATTTCTACAAAGAACACAAAGAATCTGCTTTGAAGATAAAGTTTTGAAACCAAAGAAAATCTGCAGGCAATTAAAAATGAGAATCAAGCATACAGCAGATGAGGAATATGGAGTTCAGATCAGCTTGAACCCCAGCATGACAATGCATTCTATTTTATCTCTTTAGTAGAACAGGGATTTTTGTCTCTGCATGGGCTGTAATGATGGGGCTGGGAAGCTTCCACTGTCTTTAATTAGAACAGTGTGATTACTTTTTCCTTTCTCCAGCCCATTTAGCTCCTGGATCAATACACAGAACAAGGTACCTGTCGTGGCTGCTCTGAGTGCAGCCCTAACCTCGCTCCAGTGACCAGGGCTGGATCTAGAACCCTGATAGCCTGTCCCTAGGATGCCCATATCTCTAATTGTAGTGCCATGCAGTCTTAGCTGCCTCAGTGCAACTCAGCTGTCTGCAACTGAATTCACAATATGCATTTTAAGACAGTTGCAGGTGGTTTAAAAAGCCTCCTACCATATCAGACCCAGAAGATCAGAAGGAGATATATTATATTTGCAAAGCCAACAAAATACATGGTCATTTAGTTTTGCCTGGAAAACAAAGTGAGCAAATTTTTTGTTCACAGAATGATGGTTTCATATTTGCTGCCTCTGTGGGATGGATTTTGTGCCTTACTCAATGTGGTTTGGGAGCTGTGTGAACAAATTGTAGTGATAGCGCAAGGAGCAATAGGTTTAAAATTAAACACGGGAAGTTTAAGTTTATTTATAACCATATATCAAGTTAGATATAAAGAAGAAATTCTTTACTGTGAGGGTGCTGAAGCACTGGCACAGGTTGCCCAGAGAAGCTGTGGCTGGCCCATCCCTGGCAGTGTTCAGGGCCAGGTTGGACAGGGCTTGGAACAACCTTCTATAGCAGAAGATGTCCCTGACCATGGCAGGGGGTTGAAACTGGATGATCTTAAGGTCCTTCCCATCCCAACCCATTCTATGATTCTGTGATTAAATGAGGGGAGGATGGACTTGTTTTTGCTCTATGACCGCAATAGCAGATACTTGAGAAAACATGCTGGCCTTTCATAGCAAATGGCATCCATGCCTGCGATGTTTTGGGAGGGATCTGGTGTTGTGTGAGTCACATGTACCTGCAAGGCTGGACTTGTAAGACTGCATTTGCAAGAATGGAGCAAGGCAAGAGATGTGTGAGGTCTTGGGAAGTCACCTATTGCCTGGCATCCTGTGGCCAGCTGTTCAGTGAAGGTGCTCTGAAGCTGGGGTTTTAATCCTGCATGCCAAGGCACTGATGAGGCTTTTTTGGACATATGAAGGACCACTGCCTGCATGAGCACGAACCAGATGGGTTCAGTGTAAGAGGACGTATGAAAATCATTTCCCTCCCCAAATACCCTGACAACCTCCATGCCTGCAAGGAGAGCAGCCCCTGCACCTGGCTTTTAAGGTTCAATAGGTCCATGTGAAGCCACTACCAATGTACTGTCTCCTCCTTACACTCACCTAAGTAATTGTGCATAGGCTGTGAAGACTCCTGGCAGATGTCAAGGACCTCATTAGTGGTTCTGATGTCTTCTGCCTCAGGCTGTATCTCAACAGGTCAGATATTTGTTGTCTATACTTGCCCAGCATCAGTATAGATACTTGCTGAAGCATTCAGGCGTGTTGCAGCACACCAGTGTACGTTATCCTCCAGGTCTGTCACCTTCAGGATTTTCATCTGAATATGCGCACTCACCTGGAAGCTGCCAATCCTGGGCCTGAGTGTTGCTTATTCCCCTTGATGTTAAATTGTTCGTTAATAAAATCACAAAATGAGCACCTGAATCCAGGTTTGCTGTGAAGTTTTCACTGTTTTGGTCAGTGTTGGTGCCACCAGGCTTCAAAGCCAAGCTCCTAACAGCTTTACTCTGGGTTTGGGTAAATGGTCTCATTCCAGCCTGGGCCTTCAGTCACAATGGACAGCTTGGTGAGAAGGATGGATGCTGAGGAGGGTGTTGAACCGTGGTTTCTAGCTTCCCATGGTTCATATGTGCATAATCATTTGCTAAATCGCATATTAAATCACATATTATAACCAGGCCCTGTCACCAAGATGGCAGAATCGGCTGACTCCAACCTTGAGGTTTTTTAAAAACACGTATATTGTCAGAAATATTTTAAAATATTTGTGTTTTAAATAGATATTTTATTATATCTATTATTTAATTAGATTAAGTAGATATATTTACTACTGCTACGATTTCAATTTTGTAGTTTACTACAACTGATATTGTCACTACTACTGATTTTGTTTTATTACAAAAGTAAGATACTTACTTTTCGCTGTTATTATTATTTATTCTACTTTTATTTAATTGTATTTATTTTTTTATCACTTTATTTCCTTGGGAACCCACTCAAATAAAGTTATCCCAGTAACCTGGGATGTCTCTTTCTCCTAAAGAGCTGCCATGCATCTATCTATAGGTAACACATGTGGCAGCTGCCTCTGCATGTGCCCATGCATGCCAGCTGTGCCATCTAAATGCTCTCTATGAAAGCCCTTGGTGATGCCTGGGAAATCATCCCTCCAAGGCTCTGCTGGAAGGAACAAGTAGAGCAGGGTTTAGCCCAGCAGCTCAGTCTGGCTTTGCAGGGTCTTAACTTCCTCAAGGTGAGCCCACAATTTGGGAGCACCTTTACTGCCAACAATTCAGTGCCTGTACTAACCATCTAACATTGCCCAGCCCCTGGCAAAACCGTAACACTATTCATCAGTCCCCATATCTTTTCTGTGGGGTTTGCAATCTGCTCCCATAACCAGCTCCTGATCTGAATCAGTGGGAAATCCTTTCTCATTTCTTGTCTTAAATTACCTTGTTGCTGCTGCAGTGGTTGTTAAACAGCTATCTTGCTCCAGATGAACATGCATGGTTGGGCTTTAGTGATAGTTACCAAATATACTGGAGGACTGAAGGAAACATAAGATTATGTAATATCATAAGCTATGTGTCCCTTATTGCACTTGTCAGCTCAGCATGTGCTGTTCCCTGTGATCAATGTGGCAACTACTATGGCAACAGGGCCCAGAGATGCAATATCACAGCTGCCTTGTGGAGGTGAGTTGATACAAGGGATGTATGTAATTCTGGGTTTTGGATGGATTTGTTCTACTCATGAGGTCTGACTGATGCTCAGGACCTAGTCATGACAAATCCGATACTTTATTGGAGATAGGAGGGAGGCTTTATTGGAGACATCTGTCATGGGGGATTAAAGGTTATTCTCTCAAACTGCTCTTACCACCTTGTCTACCTTGTTGACATCACCTTAATATGTCTTCCTGCTGTCTCATCCAGTAGCTCTCTCTTTCATGGAGGAGATGGATTATTTCATCTCAGCCACTCTCTGGCTCACAGCTGTTTCATGACAGGCCATTTAAGTGCAGTGACTTACACTGAGTGTGCAGTGGTTCATAGAAACTTAGAATCATAGAATAGTTAGGGTTGGAAAGGACCTCAAGATCAACTAGTTCCAACCCCCCTGCCAGGGACAGGGACACCTCCCACTAAACCATGTCACCCAAGGCTATGTCCAACCCGGCC